>JABUQX010124441.1:0-10845 GCA_015478945.1 Trachelipus rathkii | reverse complement strand
ACTGCTAACTTTTCTTCACTATTAAAGAGAAATAACTAAAATATTAATTGGTGTTGCCTTTAAAAAAAAATATATTAAAACTAACATGAGAAATGTTAAAATATTTAATGAAACTAAAACTAATTTCTAATCAATCTTCAATTTTTTGAATGTAACTAAAATAATTGTTCTTAGTTCAAAAAATTAATTATGTTCTTGTCAAAAAGGAAATAATAATAATAATAATAATAATAATAATAATAATAATAATAATAATAATAATAATAATATTAATAATAATATTAATAATAATAATAATAATAATAATAATAATAATAATAATAATAATAATAATACACACACAAAAAGGAAAATCATAAAAGAATATTGTACACACACACACACACACACACAAATAATAATAATAATAATAATAATAATAATAATAATAATAATAATAATAATAATAATAATAATAATAATAATAATAATAATAATGATAATAATAAAAACTTAATATCATCATTTATTTTAATGTATGCTTTTTCAAGCCTCCTGAAAGTATTTCGTTCAACAGAAGAAATTTTTTTTAATATTATACTTGAACAAAATAAAGCTATTGATTTAAGTACAGTACCAAGCTTTCGTCCGTGCAATTTGGACATTTTCAAGGACTAATTTTATTTTTAAGATTTTACCAATTTTGATAAAATGAATGTATAAACTAATAACAAAAATAAATAAATAAAATTAAGGAATTTAAAAGTTAGAAAAGTTAACGTACATTGACTTTTTTGTTATTTAAAGATGCTTAAAAAATTGGATATTTCATTATATTTTATGTTTATCATTAGTTTATGTTTCCTTAAGACCAACGATTCCCCGAGGCTCAATTCACATAAATCATTTTTCCTTGTTTTGGTCTAGAAGCTTTCTTTTATGCTGTTACTGGGATTTTTGTAGTGTTCTTCTTTAAAATAGGGAAATAGTTTATTCGGCTTATACTTATGTTGCAACATTCTCATTTTGAGGGTATTCGTTGTGTATCTGATATAAGCGGCGTTACATCCACTTTGAGGTCATTGAAATCGGTACACAACGTTATTACTCTCACCATCCGAAAGCGCTTCAAGAGTAGAGAAGCACGAGCTTAGTTTCAATGGCTTATAGTAAGATCTTAATGTAAGCTTTTTCCCGTCTTTGGCTTTAAGGGGACTCTGTACTTGCCCAACCCGTACTTTTTAGGGTAAAAATAAAAATTACTTTTTTTTATTACTCTATTTGTTAGAAAATTCCCTCCTCTACATCATGGTGTAATTTTTGTTTCGAAATTCCGAAAGGTTTTTAAGATACAGGATATTTTCCATAGGGGTGTCAAACTAAAACATTTCATTTCCAAGTTCGAAATTGCAATTCAACTTTCCAGGATATATCCAGGTTTTATTCACATTTTATAATAAATTAAACTTTTCCTTTTCGCAAACACAATCCAAGATCAGGCTCCCTCTCAATCATATAAATGTAGTCAGAGTCGGAGCCGGAGCCGGAGCCGGAGCCGGAGCCGGAGCCGGAGCCGGAGCCGGAGCCGGAGCCGGAGCCGGAGTCTAGAGCCGAAAAACAAATTTTTTTAAAGAATTTTTTTGCAGGTGAAAATATATCTGCAAAGATGGAGCTAAACAATTTTGAAAAGGAGCCGGAGCCGGAGCCGGAACCAAATTATACATTTTTTTTAAAGAAAATGTTTTTGCAAGTAAAAATACTTCTGCAAAGTCAAAGCTGAACTATTCTGAAATGGAAACGGTGTCGAAGCCGGAGCTGGAGTCGGAGCCAGAGTCGGAGTCGGAGTCGGAGCAGGAGCTTAAAAACAATTTTTTATTAATTTTGCAGGTGAAAATAATTTTACAAAGTTGGAGCTGAACAATTTTGAAAAGGAGCCGGAGCCGGAACCGGAGCTGGAGCCAAAGTATAATTTTTTAAAATAAAATTGTTTTTTCAGGTAAAAATACTTCTGCAAAGTCGGAGCTGAACTTTTCTGAAATGGAAACAGAGATGAAGCCGGAGCCGGAGCCGGAGCCGGAGCCGGAGCCGGAGCCGGAGCCGGAGGAGGATCTGAAGAACAAATTTTTTTCAAGAAATTTTTTTGCAGATGAAAGTAATTCAACAAAGTTGGAGATGAACAATTTTGAAAAGTAGCCGGAGCCGGAGCCGAGCCGGAGCCGAGCCCGAGCCGGAGCCCGAGCCGGAGCCCGAGCCGGAGCCCGAGGTAAAGTATAATTTTTTAAAGGAATTGTATATACTTCACATCAACGACCGAAATTAAATATTTTGAAGTGAAAACGGTCGGAGTCGGAGGATGCAGAGCTTGAGCTGGAGTCGGAGCGGAGCCGGAGCCGGAGCTCGATCTGAAGAACAAATTTTTTTTCAAGAATTTTTTTGCAGATGAAAGTAATTCTACAAAGTTGGAACTGAACAATTTTGAAAAGGAGCCGGAGCCGGAGCCGGAGCCGGAGCCGGAGCCGGAGCCGGAGCCGGAGCTGAAACCTGAACCAGAGCCGATACCGGAGCCGGAGCTTGAGCCGGAGCCGAGCCGCAGTTGATGTTGCCGGTCGGTTCGGTTTATTTGTGCCGAGCCGGTCGGTTTATTTGTCGGGCCGGAGGCAGAGCATACCTTTAAGAAATTGTTTTGTGGTTAAATACTTCAGCATAGTCGCAGTTGACTTCCATTCCAAATTTCAAACGAATGGAGCAAAAACGGATCCGGAGCCGGAGCCGGAGCCGAGCCGGAGCTGGAGCCGGAGCCGGAGCCGGAGCCGGAGGTGGAGCTGAAGAACAAATTTTTTTGCAGTTGAAAGTAATTTTTTAAAGTTGGAGCTGAACAATTTTGAAAAGGAGCTAGAGTCGGAGCCGGAACCTGAGTCGAGCCGGAGCAGGAGCCGGAGCCGGAGCCGGAATATAATTTTTTAAAATAATATTTTGGCAAGTAAAAATATTTCCGCAAAGTCGGAGCTGAACTATTTTGAAATAGATACGGAGTTGGTGCGGTGCGGTGCGGTGCGGTGCGGTGCGGAGTGAATAAAAACTTTTACTGCGGTTCATGGTGCCCTTATTTAGGTGGGGTGAGGTGCGTAATGTCTTTTACTTTCTGGTAAAAAAGAAATCATTCAACATCTTTATAGGCGTTTTTCTCAAAAATCACTTTTTTCCATATCAGCTGACAAAAAAATTAAAAAAAAAACGACCAAGTCTATTGAGTTGAAAATTTCCAGACATTTATATATATATATATATATATATATATATATATATATATATATATTATATGCTATATTATATATATATACATATATTGTTGTTATTATATATATATATATATATATATATATATATATATATATATATTATTATTATTATATATATATTATATTATTATTATATATATATATTATATATATATATATATATATATATAATATTATATAATACATATATATTATTACACATATTATTATTACATATTATTATTATTATTATTATTATTATTATATATATTATTATTATTATTATTATTATTATTATTATTATTATTATTATTATTTTATTAGAAGATATTATTATTATTATTATTATTATTATATTCGTTATTAGTTATTATATATATATATATATATTATTATTATTATATATTATTATTATTATTATATATTATTATTATACATATATATACTTATTATATATATATATATTATTATTACATATATATTATTATTATTATATAGTTATTATATTTATATATTATTATTATTATTATTATTATATATATTATTATTATTATTATTATTATTATTATTATTATATATATATATATATATATATATATTATTATTATTATTATTATTATTATTATTATATTATTATTATATATATACATATTATACATATTACATAGACGAAGATTCCCACCGAAGCCTTACTTCTTAGATTGATACTGTGGGTTGGTGTCAGACAAGTTTGAAGTGATGACTTTAAAAAAATTTGAAATTTTGAAATTAAAATTGAATAAATGATGTTACCAATTTTTTTTATTGAATATCAACGGCAAACGATTATATCTCTTTGACCACACTTTATTCTAGAACTTTCGTGGAAAAATTATTGAAATATCTTAAAAAATAAAGTTTTTATATGGTTTTCAGTTGAAGTAGTAAAAGTTCAATCAATACTTGCCTCCTCCCCCCCCCCATAAATTCCAAACCAGTAAGTCTATTGAAACGAAATAAACAGAAATACATAGAATAATAGTTCCTCTTCAAATAAAAAGTTCTCTTTTCGCGATTGATAGTAAATGTAATTCCGAATACAGACTCCCTTTAATATGCTCTTTTAAAATTAATTTTAATTTGTTTTCTTCCTCTTTATTATGACTAATTTTTTCAATTTTATAATATAAATTAATTTTAATTTGTTTTCTTCCTCTTTATTCTGATTAATATTTGCAGTTTTTTAATATAATACGAGCTTATCGTTTTCGCTTTCATTGATGGTATTATCAAATAAATTATTTAAAGTTTTCTTTATAGTTTTCTCTACAATATACTGGGGGAAGTTATTGTTTATTAGATTCTGCGTTTTTCTTTTAATTTCTATATCAAAAAGGGTCCAGTCATACGATATCTTAAACGATATCTTAAACGATATCTTTAGAGTTCAAATCCAAAATAGAAGATCTCAGTGGTTTAAAATTTACTTTTGAAAAAGAAAAAAATAACTTCTTTAATTTTTTAGATATTAACAATAAAATTAAAGAGGATGAAAAAATTGATAGAAATGCCTATGTTAAATCTACAGATAAAGGAACATACTTGAAATTCGACTCTTTCACTCCTGTAAACTACAAAATTGCTAGCATAAAGACTTTAGTTCACCGAGCATTTAAGATATCGTCTGACTGGACCCTTTTTGATTTAGAAATTAAAAGAATAACGCATAATCTAATAAACAATAACTTTCCCCAGTATATTAAAGAGAAAACTATAAAGAACACTTTAAATAATTTATTTGCCAATACCATCAATGAAAACGAAAACGATACGCTCGTAGTATATTATAAAACTGAAAATGTTAGTCAGAAAAAAGAGGAAGAAAACAAATTAAAATTAATTTTAAAAGAGCATTTTTAAAGCTTTAAACCATAAGCTATTGAAAGTGAGCTCGTGCTTCTCTACTGGTGAAGCACTTTCGGATGGTTGGAGTAGTATGTACCGATTAAAATGTTCTGATAGTGGATGTAACGCCGCTTATATCTGATACACAACAAATACCCTCAACATGAGAATGTAGCAACATAAGTATAAACTGAGTAAAATATTTCAACATTTTAAAGGAGTACACCACAAAAATTTCCGATAATGGCATAAAAAAAAGCTTCTCCGTCATAACAAGAAAAAATGATTTTTATGAATTGCTCCTAGGGGAATCGTTGCTCTTAAGGAAGCATAAACCAATAATAAACATAAAACATAATGAAATGTCAAATTTTTTAAACATCTTTAATCAACAGAAAAGTCAATGTACGTTAACTTTCCTAACTTTTAAATTTATTTATATTATTTATTTGTTTTTGCAACTACTTTATACGACATTTATTTTATCAAAATTGTTAAAATCTTAAAAATTAAATTAGTCCTTGAAAATGTCCGAAGTGTAAGGATGAGAGCTTGGACCTGTAATAAAATCAATAGTTTTATTTTATTCAAGAATAATATTAAAGAAAATTTCTTCTGAGGCTTGAAAAAGCATCAAAATTATACATTAAAATAATAATAATAATAATAATAATAAAAAATAAAAATATTATTCCTTTCAAAGTCTCGTTTGAATGGCTTATTTCATGATTGAATATTATTAGCATATGTAGATATATTTTAGTTATTCATTATTAACTATTTATTATTATTATGATTTATGTATTACTATAAAAATATTCTTCTAAAGTTTTCTTTTTAATTATTATTATTAGCACTGGTCAACTAAGATTTTGCGGCAAAACATTTTAAGAAATTAAAATTAGGTGAAACTATACTTATTTTTCATGCAGATTGAAAAATAATTTTAGAATTCCGCTTGGTATCACCGTATTACGATTTTTGACGTTCAAGCTTTCCAAAGTTTTAAGTTATAATACCTCCAAATATGCGTAGGTTAGCTTACAAAGATATATTATATTATTAAACTTGACTATAAAAATTAATTAATTTTTAAGTCAAATTTTACAGAGTTATGATGTCACAAGTAATAAAACATGTATGTATAATCGGCGAATTACACATAAAAATTATTTATATTTTACCTTAAATTTTTCTTTTGTGCTTTGAAAAATAATACAAGGACTTAATCTTTTATGTTTCTGTAAGGTGTCTTCTTCTTTCAGAAACCAGCAGTAATCACTCATCATCCCTTCATCCCATCTGCTCTGATAACGTTTTTTCTCAATTTGCTGTATATCTTGGTGGAATCTTTCACTTTGTTCATCGCTTACTGCCACGAAATTTGGTGGAAAGAATGTCAGATGAGAATGTTAAAAAATATGTATTTTTAGTGACATTTTGCAGCCTAAGTTCTTGTAATCTTAACTAGCAACCCTCTTTTTACTATACGATAGCGTATTTTCAACTCGTTTGTTCCAAGGAGCCCTGCTGCTCCTCATGATAAAGTCTTTGAAAGGCAATTCCAATGCAGAAGTAGTTCAATTCATTGGTTAATTTCTCTGTCGAAAAGCGCCACCGACGTAGGAGATGTTATCGAATCCTGCGGTCCGACGAAAACGCGCCTCTTTCAATTTTAGCGAACTTAAGCAACGAAAAAACAGTCGCATAAAATATTTAATCCATTCTCCTTCTGTATCCATGGCCTTCACAAAACTCCTTCATCAATCCAAGTTTAATATGCAAAGTGGGGGTAAAATAACTCGCTTAGGAACTACAAGGAGCTTATACTTAACTTTCTCTTTGCCCGGGGTAAATGTATCTCTTACTCTCCATGTTTTTCGTACGTAATGTTGCTTTAGTATCCCGGGCTGTCCCATAAACACAAACAAACAAGCAGTGTTTGGTGAAATCTCCCGCGTAGACAAAGAAGTAGTCCAACAACAATATTATTCGCACATTAAATAATTTATCTAGAGGTCAATATTTGAAGTGCCTTCAAATATTTCGGACTCACATCCATAGGTTTCTTTAATTTCAAAAGAAAATGCGCAACCGGAATTGAGGAAACTTGTTTGAGTTATGCCAGATAAGACGCTTTTAGTGCTAGTGTTTGAAGCGTCTATGAATAAGCGACATTCACCATCTAAATACGGATTACCAAGCTCACGCATAAGTTAATTAACACCCGGAACCATGAACATATTAAAGCTTACCTCTTTGTAAAATATTTATCTAAAATTCTGTTTCTATTTCTATATTACATACTAATTATTAACTTTTTCTTCTTAAACAAATTCCACTCCTGCCCAGCGTGAACTAAGACTTCAGCTTTCTGTCTTTGGACAAATACAGGTCTCCCGTCACTGGAACATTCACCTTTATTTCCGGTGCTAATTCATGTGTGGTGTTGCATTGATTTCGTCTGGGATATATGGACATGATCTGCCAGCACCCGATGCTCTAGCCATTAGGAGTCAAACAAATCTTTCATATCTGGAGTCAGGAACCTCTTTCAAGACAGCTTGGTGCTATAGGAATCGGTCAAGTTCTCATCATTTCAGGGGACTGGTCATCCTGGCTGAGTTAATTGTCGGATGGGCAATGTTTGCTTTTAGTTTTTGAATTGAAGCCCCATACATTTGTTAAGCAAAAATAAGCAATCCCTGTATCATGATTAACTTTGCTCCATCCAATACATCGGCACTCCAAAAGGCAAATGCGCTTTTTCACCTCCTTCTAACCACTGGAGCTTAATTTAAGCATAACATTAATGCCATGTTATGTGTGCGGCCCATGGTTTATGCCTGGTCACCCAGAGTACACTTTAAATAATGTTTATAAAGCCATTTTTAAACAATTTGAGTGCATTGGTATTTCCCGCTTTTGACTTTTCTCGCTCAGCTGACTATTCCCCACAACCTAAGCAAAATAAGACTCTCGGAGAATTTATACCAACACGTTCTCGGTATAGTCTGCATTTTCTTTTTATAATATATATCTGACACAAAACTAGAATTAACATTTCACATGCGCTGCTATCTATATACATTCACATATATATCATATATATATATATATATATATATCATATATATACAGTTTATATTCATATATTTATATAATATTACTTCGATTCTATATAGCTATATATACATATATGATACATATATAATACTAGGAAGAATATAGCGTATACTATATGATATATATACTTTATATCATCGGTATATTATATTATATATCATATATATTAAAAAAAGCGACTTAACAACACACCAAGACACAAACCTTTACACTGAAAAAAACCTCTGTAACTCAGCGAGGCATACTACAAAATATTCTCAGAGGACCGAACATTATATATTTTTCCACGATTTTTTCGTGGCTTCAGCAATGACTCTAGTAATGTCGACTCATAACAAGACAATTGTGATTTGATACGTCATTTTCGACAGCATCATCGCATTCAGGACAACTTACTCACCTACCATTGCCATGAACACCATTATTCCCGTTGTTAGTATCAAAAGTCATCTGCACCTTGAGCAGCTGTTATCTACTTACTCTATTTATGACTTATTATTATTCTTATTTAAAGACAATATTTATCTACCTATTATTATTATTTTTTAAACAATTATTATTCTATAATCTATATCTATTATTATTATTATTATTATTATTATTATTCTTATCTATTATTATTATTATCCTATTTCATGTATTATTATTATTATTATTATTATTATTTTTATATTTTATTTTTTATTATTTATATTATTTTTATTTTATTTTCTATTTTGTATTTTTATTTTCACTTTTAACTTTTACTTTAATCTTCTTACTCATTACTGGATTTCTGTTCCCTGATTACACATTACTTAAAATTTTAATAGTTGTCTTGTTTTACTTTTTACTATTTACTTTTTACTTTTTTACACTTCTACTTTACTTTTTACTGTTACTCTTTACTTTACCTTATTCTTTATTATTATTAGTTATTACTTATTATCCTATTATTATTATTGAGTTTATTATTATATATTCTCTTATTTCCCTGACTCTATATCGGGATACCATTCTTCTACTATTGCTTTACTTCTCTATTCTTATTCTTATTCTATATTCTTATCTCTTATTCTATATCTTTCTGTCACTTGTATTTTCTATTCTTAATTCTCATACATTTTATTACTATTATCTTTATTGATCTATTATTATTATCTATTATTATTTGTATTTATTATTATATTATTATTATTATTATTATTATTCCATTACCTTAAAATTTTAAGTAAATATCACTCATAAACCTACTATAAGCCTATAATATTATATATATACCTATCTATCTATCTATATTATTATATATTTCTATTACTATATTGTATATATATGACTGTTAGGATCACTTAACCAAACTTATAATATACTCATATAGTTATACTAGTTATCAGTATATATAGTACTTATCATCAGTGTGTAAATTGTGCTATTATTCAATTTTATTATCTCCTATTATTACAGACTCCGAATTGAAAATCGCTTAAAGTTTGTTTTTTTTATCTTTCAGGCTTCATTATTATTCATTAGTTATTTTTTTCTGATAAAATTTTAGTCTCCAAAATTAGTAAACTATTCTTAAGTATTAAGTTCGTATTAGTATTCAGTTTTTTCTTTGCTTTATTTACATTGTATTATTTATATTATTGTTATCTATATATTATTATGATTATTATATTATTATTATTTATTATGTATTCATTATTATTATGTATTATTATTATCTATTATTATTATTATTATTCGATTCATCGATTTTGGTCATCCTACTCGACTTTTATTATCATACTCATTCATCATGTATCATTTTATCGCATTACTCAATTATTTCATTCATGGCATTATCACTATTCATTCTTCATTATCATTAGGCATTATCATTGAGGTCAATTTATCATTATCATTATCATTCCTAGATTTATCATCATCATCATCTCATCATCATCATCATCCACTCAATCTACATCTATCACAATTCCTATCAGGGTCTCCATCAATCATCATCATCCATGCATTCCCATCGCATCATCAGGTCCATCATCCGATCTCCAGTTCTCATCCATCAATCCATCAATTCCTCATCCATCATCTATCCGTCATATCATTCCATCATATCACATCATCCATCCCATCATCACTTCATCCATCATGCATCACTCTACATCAGCTCATCATACATCTCATCCATACATCATCGCATTCGCATCCATCTATCATCAACTCGTTCATTCATCCTTCATATCATCGCATCACTCATTATCACCTTACTCTCTCTCGATCTATCCTTAATCATCTATCATATACTCATATCATTATCATTATACAGTGTAATAATTCATGACGTAATTCAATCATTATAACTAATTATCAATCACACGATGGTGGCAATAATCATAAATTTGAATAATTCTAATCGTTCATTCACTTTCTTAAACATTGCTCAAGCTAATTTTCTAAGTTCATCGTATTCGGTTTAATTTCTCTTATTATATTTTTATTCTTATTTCTAATATCTTTCATTTAATTTTAATTACAAAATTTTGTTTTTTTTTCTTTTCTTTTAATGTCGCTGATAATAATAATCTTCTAAAGATTAAAG
>JABUQX010124440.1:35000-39124 GCA_015478945.1 Trachelipus rathkii | reverse complement strand
TATATAGCATATATATATATATATATATATATATATATATCAGTGGTGGCTCAAAGAACTGAAAAACATGGGGGAGAAGACTAATATATATATATATATATATATATATATATATATATATATATATATATATATATATATATATATATATATATATATATATATATATATATATATATATATTTATATGACTCCTACACTCGTGCTACTCGTGCTTAGCACGAGTTATTATTATAGAAATGAACGATATTCTTCAAATTTTGCAGTTATGATAAAATTCTCTTATTTTTTTTGTGAAAATAGGTCATCTGAAAGAATACATTACATTGTATAAATGAAAGATTATGTAAAATTTAAACAAAAAGTGTAAGCATCATCGCCATTGAATAACCCTATTTTTAATCAATTATAAATTGTAACGGCTCGTACCTCTCCAAAAATACAGAGAGCAAATTTCAAGACGGTATACAATACATATTCGTGAATTTAATTTTTTTACAAGTTGTTTTTTTTCCTGTCTAAGAATCTAATAAAACACTCGTTTAATTTAAGAAAAAAATTAAAATAAACATTTACTTGTTCTTAATGCACATTTCGGATAAAAATAATTCATATATTTAAATTCTAATATCTGAATTTGAAAGGAAAACTAAGATACCCATAAAACCAATTATATGCTAAAAGAGAACTGTAGGAATGGATAACTCAAATATTTTATAAATAATTATTTTGTTAATTATATATAAATAAATAAATAAATAAATGAATTAATGAACTAGATGCTGAATAATAATGTGCTTTTTTCTTTTTTAGCTGAGTTTGATAATATAATTTAGCACCTTGCCTCCGTAGAAGTCCTTTAAAGAAGAAACTTTGCCTCCAAGGCCCCGTGTCCTGCATTTTCGTAGCGAAAATGTTTATGATTTCCTGTTGTATAAAGGTTGTAACATTTTTTTAAAGATTTAATTGATTTATTTAATTTAATGTATGAACTAAGAAATAGGGTAAATATGTATATCGTGTTCTATTATATATTCGAAAATTAAAGGTTTATTTTTGTCCTCCTTCTCCATTTGAAAATTGCTAAGTTTACACAGAAAAGGTTATTATTAAAAGATTCAAAATTACAACTAAAATTATTAACAAAAATATAGTAAATTTAGTATAATCCTTCTCTCTCTCTCTCTCTCTCTCTCTCTCTCTCTCTCTCTCTCTCTCTCTCTCTCTCTCTCTCTCTCTCTCCCTCTCTCTCTTCTCTCAATATATATATATATATAGATTGTATATATATATCTATATATATATATATATATATATATATATATATATAGTTATATATATATATATATATATATATATATATATATATATATATATATATATATATATATATATATATATATATATATATAGGCTATTTATAAGAGGTTGACAATCTATATCTCAAAAACTACAACAGCTACTGGGAAAAGGAAGACATTGTTGAAATCCGGCAAAAGAGGACAGAGGAAACTGTACAAATAAGAAAATCAATCAAAGAAAAAAAAAAAAATCCTTTCTCGAAAACTACAAAGCTACAGGAAAATATATTTCTTTGAATCCTTAAAATTTTGCTAGGAAAATGTAAAAACAAAAAAGAAAATTAAACATAAAATTCATTATTTTTTTGGGGGTGCTGGGACATAGTATATATATATATTATTTGTAAAGGTGTTACAGGGCAATGTAGGGGGCTCAGCCGACGGGGAAACACAGGGGGGACGTTTTCCATACCACGTAGGGGAGGGGCGGAACCCCCGTGACACCCAAATACCAAAGAGTGGGGGTTCGAGACCCTTCCCGGAGGGGGGAATTAGTCCTACCCCGTAGTTCCCTCGGGAGGCTGAGAGACCCTGACTCCTGCCATCGGTGCGGTATACCCCTTGGTATTCTTTAGTTAAAAAAGCTATTTAAGGTGGTTACCTTAATTTTATTGCAAAACGAGTAACCAATAAAAGGGCTCTAAATAGCTCTTCTAATCATATTACTATAATTATTAACAATAATTTTTATTTTTTTTTTATTTTTTTTACTTTTTCCTATCCAAAATTTTCCTAGGATTTTGTTTCTTATTCTTTTTCTTTTTAGCTATTGTAGTTTTTGAGATATATTTTTTTAATTTTTTTACATTTTCCGCACTAAAATTGGACCAGCATTCCAGCAATGTATTCCTTTTCCTGGTAGCTGTTGTAGTTTTTGAGATATGGATTGTGGCTCTTCTAGAGGCTGACCATATATATATATATATATATATATATATATATATATATATATATATATTTATATAATATATATATATATATATATATATATATATATATATATATATATATATATATATATATATATATATATATATATATATATATATTAAATATTTTTTTTTTTTTTTTTTTTTTAAAAAAATTTATTTTGATTATAAAAAAAAGGAGGCTTTGTGGAAAAATCCTCAAAATAGACAAAATATGAATAAGGTTTCTTTTACGTTGCCATGACAACCAGTGTTTTGAAAGCATTATAATTATGCTTTCTTGGAGGCACAAATCAAAATTCCTCCAGTCAATGATCCTTATGAAAAATAATGTTTCGCAAGAGAATAAATGATCTTAATGTAAAATTAGCGTTCTTGTATAACATTTTAAACATTATTTTAATAGTAATAAATAGTAAATTGAATTATTTTATTACATTAGTTGCTTTTATTTTTTTTAGAGGAGGCCCGGCCTCCTGTGCTTCCCCCGTAAATATATATATATATAAATATAAATTACAAAGATATATATATATATATATATATATATATATATATATATATATATATATATATATATATATATATATATATATATATATATATATATATATTTGGCACAAAATAGATTTCCAACTATACAATTCTTATATTTATCTGACAAATGCCCTTAAAAAATTAAACACTTTTTTAAAATTTAAACTCTATTGTTATAGCAAAACATAAAAACTATTCACCCACACACACACACACACACATATATATATATATATATATATATATATATATATATATATATATATATACAGTCTATATATATATATATATATATATATATATATATATATATATATATATATATATATATATATATATATATATATATATACATAAGGCTGTAGACAGGAGGGTCCTGGTTGCAGGTTTGCGCAACCACCATTTTATACAACTTGCAGTTAGTGTGCAACTATTTATTATTTTTTATTCTTTAATTTTTTTAGTAGGATTAAATATTAAAGAAATTAAATTGCATCTTATTATAATAACACTCCAATGATTTATTATTTAATGAAAAAAAACGTCATCAAATTTTAGTTAGTCCAAATGTCAAACCAACATGATTGTTGCAGACAATTTACAACACATGCCCTATACATTTTTGAGGAGAAAAATGTGTGTGAAAATATGACCGCGTGGACGCTTTATACCTACAACTTGCGGTTGCATATCAAGAACAACCGCTTTGTTTTCAATACTGAAATTCAAATTTATGAATACGAAACAATTCGGAAAATTGACTCTCATGTTTCAAAATTTAACGTCTCAGCGAACGAACGAATATGTATGTTGTTTGCGGTTTTATTAGTAGTATTATAATTTCTCTCTCTCTCTCTCTCTTCTTATATTTATGGTGGTATATATATATATATATATATATATATATATATATATATATATATATCTATATATATATATATATATATATATATATATATATATATATATATATATATATATATATGGCTCATGTCGATTATCCGCCTCCAGGTAAGTTGAAGCCAATTTTTTTTTTTAAATCTACTTAATCGAATAAAGTATTGAAAGCTCTCTTGGGGCCATATGCGTTTTATTTCATTTATTTTTTTTAACAATGCAGAGTGAAATAAATAAATATACAAATAAATTACATTATATATAAGTTAAGTAAAGGTTATCTTAGAGTTTAGTTAGTTTAAATAGATTTTAACTATACATAAGCAAAGGTTAGCCTATGAGTTTAATTAGTTTACAAAGATTTGAACTTTTTTTTTTTTTAAATATTTTTAGAGGTGTG
>JABUQX010124440.1:22500-25000 GCA_015478945.1 Trachelipus rathkii | reverse complement strand
ACTCAACAACCTTAAAATAGGAGGCGACTTCAGCGCCCATCACACAGCCTGGTACAGGAAACATCTCATAGATAACCGAAGAATTCACATCCTCGATGAACTTGATACCTCAAATATATTAAATTACAAAAATCTCCCCACCAGAATCCCACCACAAGCTAACCAATCACAAACATCTCCTGACATCACTTTCTCCTCTATTTATCTCTTCACCAACATAACATGGAACACAGAAATAGATCTTCCAGCACACCACGTCCCAATAATAATCACATGCACAAAAATGCTCATCCCCAAAATAATTACAGCTTCACAAACTACAAAAAGGCAAATTGGTAATAATTTATCCAGTACAGAGAAACTTGCCTACCCCTAATGGAAATCAACAACTCCCTCTGCCTACACAAGGCCATAGACAAACTCACCAAAGTAATATAAAAAGAATCCAACCTCTACATACCAAAGGGCCATAGAAAACACTACAACCCCTCATTACCACCTGAAATCTGCAACCTGATAAAACAAAGGAACAGCATTATACATTAAAAAAATCGACACCCCAGATCTAGCTGCTCAAATTAACTCCCTAAACCCACAAATTTCCAATCTCATCTCCACCCATAAGGCAGAAAAATTAAAAAAACACCTAAATGACAACAGTGAAACGTCTCCATAACTCCCAAAATCACCCCCTTCCACAAACGAAGCATTAAGAGGACAAAACAACTCTCCACTCCCCCAAGCAACACTGCAATATCCTTGCACAACACTACTACAAAATCTCCAACAAACCCACTCAACGAAATAATAGAAAAATAATACGCAACCTTAAAAAAACAAAAATTAAAAATCAATCCCAACCCCTATTCACTACACTAGAAATTGCCTCACTTATCAAAACCTTAAAAAACTCTCCTGCCTCTGGCCCAGACATCATCTCAAACCTTCACATTAAACACTTTGGTCCAACTGCTATCTCATTCATTACAAATATTTTCAACAAGTCTTGGTCTTACAACTACAACCCTTCACTCTGTAAAAAAGCAATAATCATACCCAAATTGAAATCCAGAAAAGACCCCAACCTCCCTACTTCATATCGATCCATATCCGTCCTCTCCTCCCTGTGCAAACTAATAGAGAATATCATTTTCACCAAATCCTGCCACACTTTCACACCCCAAACCACCAACATGGCTTCAAAAAATCGCACTCAACCTCGACAGCACTAGCAAACATCACACAAAACACCATTAATGGATTATACAAAACTCCATCCCACAGAACAATACTATTTGCTATCGACATCAGTAAAGCATTCAACACAGTACCCAGCCACATTCTCATTAAAAAATTCTAAACACCCCCTCTTCCCTAATAATTACAAAAAATGGCTAGATAATCTCATATCTGGACGCACTGCAAGGGTATCCAGCAAACACCAGATCTCAAGAACCGTAAAATTGAGAAACGAGTCCCTCATGGTGCCATCCTGTTCCCGTTCCTGTTCTACCTCTTTACAGCTGACATCCCGTCCCCTCAATCTCCCAATTCACATCTTATAACCTATGCAGACGATATAACCATAACCATACCAGACCCCTCTGTATCCACCGCTACTACTCACACTCAGACTTACATAAACCAACTAGAAGCCTGGCTGTCTTCCAACAGAATGTCACCCTCTGCCGAGAAATCATCCATAACCCTGATCACCACCGACCGACACCAATCATCATCACATCCACAAGTAACTCTAAATAACTTCATCCTCCCCTAAACAAAACACCTAAAATTCTCGGTATAACCTTTGACACACACTTTACCTTTACACATCACATCCAAAACATCATAAACACCGCAAACAGAAAACTAAATGTCTTACGAACTTTATCCCGACACAGTTTCAGCAATGAAGCAACCACACTGATAACTACATACAAACAATTCTCAAGACCCACAGTCAACTATGGGTCAACAGTGTGGTACCCTCTAATCTCATCAACCAACAGAATCAAATTACATCAAATCCAAAATACTCCCCTTAGAACTATCACAGGCTGCCTGAAAACTACTCCAATTCAACATCAACACGAAGAAACAAAAACTCTCACAATTCAGTAACATCTGGACATGATATGAACGCAATTCTATGCCAGGGCTCTCGATCCCACCCATTCATGCCTTAATTTCCCACATGATCACACTATACACCGTTTAAAATCCCTTCCCTCCTCCGCTGCCTTCTACTACGGCCAAATCCTCAGAAACATCCCCCCTCCAAACAACACATCTCTCTCAAAACATATTCACACATACTTTACACAGCTATACCTCAACAATCGCCAACCAAACCACCTAATAAGCTCTCACTCCCGGAAATATCAGCAACACAAAATACTCTCCCACGAGAGAAGCAAATCTCATTATCTAGATTGAGATTTGGGCATTTCCCAGACCTGCAGGAATACAAGCACAGGTTTCAACTCCAAGACGCAAC
>JABUQX010124440.1:17500-20000 GCA_015478945.1 Trachelipus rathkii | reverse complement strand
ACGTATGACCAAAGGTCCCCCACTGTGTTCCCCCGTCCGGCTCGAGCCCCCTTACATATGCCTTGTAATACCTTACAAATAAATAACTAGTATATATATATATATATATATATTAATTATATTAATCTTATAGTAATATATATATATATAATATATTATATATATACATATATATACTATGTCCCTGCTCCTAAAAAAAAGAATAGCAAAATATTTATTTATTATTATTATTTTTTTTTTTACATTTTCCTAACCAAAATTTTACAAGGATTCCAAAAATGTATTTCTTTTTCGCTTTAGCTATCTGTAGTTTTGAAGTTTTTTTCCCCACTAAAAATGTTACCAGGATTCAACAATTGTATCCTTTTTCCCTGTATCTATGCTGTAGTTTTTAACGATATGAGTTTAAGTTTTAAACAAAAGTTTAGTTTAAACCTAAATATAATCTCTTTTTCGTATTCAGTTATCCTACGCACGTTTAAATATGAACGTGTTGTGGCATAACGACAATGGATTTAATATATATAGTATATATTTATAACATATATAGCCTTATATATATTAACTAATATATATCTTATATTAATATATATATATATATATACTAAAATAACCTATATAGTAATTATATAAATATATAGTACTAATATATATATATATTCAATTGACAATATTTCTGCATCGCAAACAAAATTAATATTACTGAAATAAATCAAAATACAAAAAAATCAATAAAATCGATATCTGATGAAAAATGATATTTTGCGTTAAGAAATATATATATATATATATAATATATAATAATATTATATAATATATAATATATATAATATATATATATATATATACCTATATATATCTATAAATATATATATAATATATATAATATAGGACCTCATCTTTTTACGACTTCGTCAGTTTTGAATTTTTTTTTTTTTTTTTTTTAATATATATCTATATATATCTAAAAAAATATTCAGTGTTAACGACATGATTCAAAAATATAAGGACCTTTTCAGTCTTTACGGACTCCGGTCAGTTTATTTTTTTGCTTTTTTTTTAACATATATGCTAGTATATATACTAACAATGGAATAGTATGTTCTCAAATTTTATTCAAAAGATTAAAATAGATTTTTAAATGATTGATTTTAAGCTTATTTTCGTTTTTTTTTATTGTTCAAAAACTAAAGGAAAACCAAATAAATCGCAAAAATGGCAGCGGTCTCATCGGCCTTCTGAGCACAGTAGAATATTTCCCCCCCTCCGAGAGTCTCCAACCCACCTCTTTTATGTCCTTCCTCCTGCCCTCCCCTACTGGTATAAAACGTCCCCCCTCTGTCCCCCGTGGTCACCCCTAATATATATATATATTATATATTAATATTATATAATATTATTATACTATATAATAATATATATCTATTATATAATATATAATAATATATAATATGATTATATATATATAAATATATATAATTTATATTATATATAATATATTATTAAATATATATTAAAAATATATTAAATATTATTTAATATATAAATATATATACATTTTTTAATAAGCTCACGCTTATTCCAAATATTTAATTTTTCTTAGCTCGTACTTTTGTTTGCTATTTTATTTTGTAAAAAAAAAAAACATAAATTAATTTTTAAAAAATTATTTAAAATATCAACTTTTAATCATTCCTTACCACTGTAAATCAAGGTATCATTATGTATAATATATTAAAAAAACAAAAAAAAAATCAAAAACTGACGGAGTCGTAAAACAGAATAAGTAATAATATATAGATATATATATAATATAATAATATAACAGAATTAATAGACTTATATACTACTTCATAATCATATATAAATTATTATATATAAAATAATTATACTCAACTATACTATATATATATATAACATATAACACATTAATATATAAAGAAACAATAATATATATAAAATAATAAATAAAGTAAATAAAATATATAATTATAAATACTAAATTTAATATTATACAATATATAAATATAATAATATAATAAAATAATAACATACCACCTAGTATGACTTATAATAACAAGGACTAATATATAAAAAATAAATAAATAATAAAATAAATATATAATAAATAATAAAAAATAAATATAAGATATAAAATAAAATCAACAAATACAACGTTGGAAGCTTACTCCCCTCAATAAGTTTACCACGGCCCCAACCACGGTGATAAAAAATAACTAAAAGTAATGCTCATTAGAATAAATAAGGGGACAATAAGTAGGTGATAGAAAACTTAAGAAAATGTAAAAATCTTCTACAATCTAGTCCCTCTCCTTCTGATTAAAAAAGAAAAATATCAGTTAATAAATAAAGTTAGAGAGAGGGAAGTGTAGAGTACGAAAGTAATATACTTCTTGAGAAAGATAAGTAAGTAAAGACGATGCTGTGCGTAATTAATAGCAGAGAAACAAATATGTTAATTAAACGTGTATATTATATT
>JABUQX010124440.1:0-7500 GCA_015478945.1 Trachelipus rathkii | reverse complement strand
ATATATATAAATATATATATATATATAAAATATATATAAAAATAATATAATTATATATAATAGATAATATATATATTATATAGTGACTCAATGCCTCACGAAATCGGCACGAGTCGATCTAATACCGACTCACGCAGCTTGTTTTAACGTACTCGTAAAATTTTCCACTAGTCAAAATAAATTTTTGCCCATATATATATATATATATATATATATATATATTATATATATATATATATACTATATAATATATAAATATATATAATATAATGTATAATACATATATATATAATAGGTATATATAATATATATATAATATATATATATATACGCAGTGTAAAATATTAACTCTAAAACTAACTGAATATATTTAGCTATACGTCAGTGTTAAGTATAATCAAAAAAATATTTTTTACTAACTTTATTTATTATATTTTATTATTACAAAAATCGTTTTGCAAAAATTTATTTCTATTTTTTTTTTTTTTTTAATATTACGTAAACGTAATCTGGGCTATAAACAATCGTATTAAAGATATTCGAATAATACGATTATCGGAAAAAATATTAATTGCACGATTATATAAAAAATTCGTAGAACAAGCACGCGCTAGTAGTTATCCTTAAAAAAACGAAGAAATTATAAGCCGTTTTGATATTTTTAGGAAGTTCATTATTTTATATTTTTTCTTTTAAAAATATATACGTTAAAATAACACGAAAATACGTAAAAAAAAACTTCAAATAAATTATTTTAAAACCATTTATTATAAATATATATATATTATAATTTTAAAATATATACTATGTACGTGAACTAGGAACTTACCAATACTAGATATTACCAAAAATTTCGCAGGGGGGGCTATCCATCATTACTCCAAAAAGATTTTTGTTTTTGGGGAAAAAATAATTTTTTTCTTTTTTTTTTCATAGTTTTTTTTTTTTTTTTGCAAGAACGGGAGGTCGGATTTTATTTTTTTTTCGCAGATAGCCTCTATAAATGACATTCATAAAAAGTAAAAAAAAAAACATATGTGCAAAGCCTATTGGGGGCGTCGGAGCAACAAAAATTAATAAAATTTTTGGGCCTACAACATTAATTTAATGTATAATAGAGTATTTTCCAATCTCAGCCCCCAACGTCTTAAAAAATAAATACCTAAAAAAAGAAAATTAATTAACCACAAAAACATTTATTTAGGGATAAATAATATATATATAATATATATATACTATATATAATATATTTATATATACTATAATATATATATAATAATATATATAATAATATATATATATATATATATATATATATATTAAATAATATATATAATATTAATATTATATATATAATATATTATAAATATTATTAATATATATATATATAATATAATATAATTAAATATAAAATAAATAAATATTATATAGACTGAATATAAATCTGATTTACACAAAATGGTCAGTTATGAATTTTTTTTAGTTTTTTTAAAACTTTGGTACCAACAATGAATTTCAGTAGTAATAGTGGTAACGGAAATGATTAAAAAATATATTATAGGACCAGTTACGTTTTTACGGATCCGTAACTTTTAAAAATTTTTGTTTTTTTTTATTAACTAAAGGAATACCCAGGGTAACCGCAAAGATGGCAAGAGTCGGTAGGTCTCGGCTTCCGTGAGGAACGAACAGGGGGAACTATTTCCTTCCTCAGGGGGAGGTCTTCTGGAACCCCCGCTCTTTGGTATTTGGGTGTGAATATGTCGCGGGGGGTTCTCTCCGCCCCTCCCCTCATTACGGGGTTATGTAGAAATATCGATCCCCCTACTGTCCCCGTTCGGCTCTGAGAGCCCACTAACTAAAAAAATTTTTTTTTTTTTTTTTATATTTTTTATTATTTTTAGCCATATTTGTAAGTGAAACTTATATACGCTGTTCCATATATGTAATATGTTTTTTCTGGTAAGTGTCGTACTTTTTGAGATATTTTTAATTTAGGAAAAAAAAAATTGTTTGTTTATGGTTTTATGATTTATTTTACATTTTTTAATAAGCTTTTTACGCTGATTCCAAATATGTAATTGGTATTTCTGTAAGTGTCGTACTTTTATAGATATATTACTATTTTTTTAAAAAACTATTTTAACAAAAATGTGAATTTTAAAAATTATTTAAAAATACTATCGAACTTTTTGAATCATGTTCCGTTACCACTGATAATTCAATGTTAAGGTATCATATAGATGCAAATATATTAGAAAAATAAAACAAAACAAAATTCAAATTGAGGGAGACGTTGAAATAGAATAAGGACTATAAAATATAAATATATTAGATAATATATATATAATAATATATATATATATTATAATATATATAATATAGTATATATTATATTAAAATAAATTATAAAGTATATATATATTATATGGGAAAACTTATTTTATTGGAGGGGGGTGAATAATTATTCAAAATAGCCAGACCTCCCGTTCCTATTGTCAATAAGGTAAGTTTGTCTCAAATTATTTGATTATTAAATTTAGCTTTAATTGACATGATCAGTTTCAGTTTTTTTTTTTACTTTTTTATTTCTAATTAGTAGCATTTCAGACTAAATTGGACCAGTCTTGTATAGATAGCATATGACCAAAGACCCACATTGGTTCAGGTTGCAACGAAAAGAAATATATGAAAGTAAAAGTCTCAGCTGACTTTTTACTTTAGGTAAAAATGTTCTTCATGTATTCCCTATAAGTTTCCTGGATTTAAATTATCAGTCCAGATTGGCTTAGGGCAAAAAAGCTGACTTATAATTGAAGAGCAGATGAGCCCTAATTAGGTTAACCTATATGATTGCTAATTAGAAGAATGCCTAGTATATTGGCTCATTCACTTCTGTTATAGGAATGCACTTACTTAATAAATAGTTTAGTTACTTAGGATGTCAAATTTTCAGATAGGAAGTATTTATGAAAATAAAGTAATAATTTACCTCTGATTCTCACATCTCTATACTACTACTAACTCTCTTACTCTCTCTCTCTCTCTTCCTCTCTCTTTCTCATCTTCTCTATATCTCTCCCTTTACTCTCTCTCTCCCACTCTCTCTCTCTCTCTCATACTCTCTCTCTCTCTCTCATATCTCTCTCTCTCTCTTCTCGTCTCTCTCTCTCTTCTCTCTCTCTCATATACTTCATCTCTCTCTCTATCTCGTATAACTCTACTCATCTCTCTCTCTTACTCTCTTTTTTTTTTTTCTCTCTCTCTCTCTCTCTCTCTCTCTCTCTCTATCTCATATATATATTCTCTCTCATCTCTCTACTCTCTCTCTCTCTCATCTCTCTTCTCTTTATCTTTATTTTATTTTTTAATTCTCTCTCTCTCTTACTCTCTCTCTCTCTCTCTCTACTCTCTCCAATGATTAATTTAATATATATATATAATATATATATTAATTATAATATATATATATTAATATATATAATATATATATATAATATATATATTATATATATATATATTATATATATATAATAATAATATATATATATATTTACTTCCTCATTTTCCCACAATAGGTAGCGTGAATAATGCATTGAAAGAAAAGTAGATAGAAGAATAATATGGACAAGTTGAAAAGAAAGCCTAGCCGTTTACCACCCCCTCTATAACCTTATTAGATAGAGAACTCGTCACAGTCAGGAAAAATCCATTCCTAGAAGCTTCACGGAACTGTACAACGAACCCTCAATATGGCATTATCATCGTGTATAGGGTCATTCCCTTGCGTCCCGGTGGACCACAACCATACCTCCTACACAATAATTACCCCACCATTCACTAATTATCATAACCTATTCTTCGCATACTGCCCAAAAAACTCGCATTTCTCTCCATCACAGACATTCCTTTACTGCTCAATCCACTTTTTCTTTGGGTCTCCCAGCCAGTCGATTCCCAATACACTCACCAATTTAAACATCACCTTAATTCCAACCGACTAACCATTTCATCCCTTATCCACATGACCAAAAAACCGTCTCAAACATACTTTCATTTATTCTTATTCATTTACTCCTTTCTCACACCACACAATTCATCTCTAATTACATCATTCCCCATTTTTATCAATTCTTCTCACACCTAACATTTATGCCCCTAAGATTGTCCATGTGAACAACAAATTGAACTTTAGATCTACACCTATATCCAGACCATAGTCTACACTACTTCAATACATTAACATCAAGGGTAACAACTATACTCTCTTTAAGTAAGTCCAGGGTTGCGTAAAAAAAAACCCGGAGGCAGACAAAAAAAAAACAGTACTTCAGCAGTAATATATTTGGACTTTTTTGGTTATTATTTGGGCTTTTTTTGGGCTTTTTTTTAAAATTCCTGTTTTTGAGAAAAAAAAATAAAATGATCAATATTTGAATTTGTTTTTTTTGAGGTTAACTGTCATTTTATAGATTAATTGACATATGTATATTGATAAATAGGGTATAAAAATTTACAAATATAATATTACATATTATTTATAGGTAACAGAACGCTGACACAATATTCCCCACTTCTGAATTGAATGCATTGCCTAATTGGTTGAAACTTGTAAATGGTAAAGAAGGAGAAATATTGTTACAGGGTATTGATAGTAATGACATAAAAGGACTATTAGTAAAATATAATTAAGTAAATATTTTTTTAAAATATATATATATATATTTTAAACTTTTTTTTATTGTTTTCATCATAATCTGAGGCTCTGGGGAAGCTAGTAAGTTAGCTATATATATAGTATAAATTTCTTAAGTAGTTGTTACCTAGAAATATGCAGACTTGGCACAGGATATACCTCCACCACAGGTGCAGCTTCCCACCAACCCACCAAAAGAGTCTGGGTTTTTTGTTAAAATGGGTAAAATTGCAGAGATTGGAAAAAAAAAAATTAACAGATTATATGTATATATGTCACTTTGTTTAAAAAAAAATGGAGTATGATTGCATACACTGTAGGAAAATTCAGAGATTTTTATATATTATATTATATATTATAAATATTATTAATATATATATATATATATATATATAATAATATATTATATATATTAATATTATTATATAATATAAATATAATAATAATATAAATATATAAATATATAAATATTATATATATATATTATTATAATATATATAATACTATTATATAATTATTATATAATATATATAAATTGAACAAAACAATTAATTGACAATAAGTCATCATGGGAAAATAGTGGAAGAATGGTTGTCCCACAGGTTGTTCAATTGCTGGGGCTACACTATTGTTCCTCTACATATAAATATTTATAATGATTTAGACCAGAGATTAAATGCAAGGTTTTTAAGTTTGCAGGATGATACAAAAGTGTTACCTCAGTTATTAATAGTGAAGGAGTGTATAAAGATTTAAACTGATTGATAAACTTCTTGGGTGGTGCAGATTAGTGGAGTAAATGAATATTAAATTAGTAAGATAGTGTAAGGTTCTTATCCACTTATTATAGGTTAACTCATAATAAAAAGTTTATTAACTAAGGTTATAAATGGTAGTTTGGCTTGAGTATATGGGACCAAGAAAAAGATTTAGGTGTGATTATAAGCAGAAATTTGAAAGTAGCTAATCAGTTTGAATGCAAGGAATAAAGCCTAAATGGATGCTGGGAAAATAATAAAATATTTTGTTTACAAGAGAAAAGAAGTTAAATAAATTGTTATTATAATAGGCCAAGGCCAAGTTTTGGCCCTGATTTAAGGAAAGACTCAGATATGCCAGAGAGAGAGAGTGCAACAGTAGAGCAACAAGTATGATTTCTGGGTTTGATGGTAAGAGCATGAGAGAGGCTAAGGAGTTGAGAATGCTTTCTTGTAGAAAGGCGGATTCTCAGAGGGGACACGATACAAGTCTACAAAATATATTTACATTTATTGATAATACAGAGACCAATAAATTCTTCATAGTAGTTCACGGACATGGAGACCCAGGTGGACAAAATAAGGTAAGATAAATAAGAAGAAATAATCATCCCATTCAGATATAAGAAACGCATTTCATTCAATTTTGACTAAGCCCAAATTATTGGTGGATTTATTAGATAGTAATTTGAAACAAAGCCCTAGGGTGCTTTGTGAGAGGATTAAATATAGCATGAGCATGATTGGTTAGTGGGTTGACTGGACAGTCTCGATAGGCCAACAATGTGGCTTCTACTGAGTCTCTACCGATTTGCTAAAAACCTTTTTAAAGAGAGATTGTTTAAACATTTTACTACTTTAACTTTTGCCACAGTAGGTGTTGAGTGTGGACTCGATTGCAACATTTAAGAAAAGGATTGGATAGGTTATATATATGGATGGCATCAGGCATCATATATTTTTGATTTAAGCCCAAATTATTATGGTTTTAGTTAAAGTATGTTATTAAGGTTTAAACTACATGTTACTGAGTTAAAGTAAAAGCCGAGGTGTATTTAGAAAGTACTTTAGCTATAGTCTTTTTTCATTTAGTAGATATTGGACTAATTACTATAAAGTTATTAAAGCTTGTAGTTTGGTAGCAAGTAACTAATATAAGTTTTTTTACTTTGAGTTTGTAGACTTTTGCATACTATTGATAGCTAAGTATTAACACAAACTCAAGGGCTTCCATCTTGTTGGATGTACAGTACCATAGTTGTTTTAGACTTTGTAATATTTAAAGTTTTCTATTAATGCCTAAGGTGCTTTAGTGGTTGGCAAATGAACATGTTGATTGATGATTGGTTCTTAGTGTTTGACTGGGACATGATTATTGATAGGGCCCACTGTGGCTCCTACTTGTACTTTTTTTCTAATGTTGTAATATATATTCGATAATGGAATTTAATAATGGATTCTATTCTATTCTAATCTACTATTCAATAAAATTTTAAGAGACATTCATTTGTACTTTTGTATTAAACTTTTAAAATAATTTTTTTTCACTCATTCATTTCAAATATTTATAAAAGGAATAATATCAGTGAAATCTTGAATAAATGCACTTAGCTCACTAATAATGAAAATATAATATAGGTTGTTATTATTGCATAAGTTAATTTTTAAAAATATCTCATTGTTGAAAATAATAATAGCTAAAATTTTAAAAAAAAAAGCTGGGCGGAAAGGCGGGGCTTTGATGGCTTTTTAATCGCCAACCCTGTGTAACTACCCTAGCACCACTCAAGACTTCAGTCCCGTTTACATCCCCAACGATTACTTATCACCTAGGCACCTTCCTCCTTAAATCAAAACTATACCTATCTATAACACTCTGCATCATCCGTATCCCTTTTCATCCAAACATATATCCTAAATATTTAAATCTCGACATTGTCCAGCAAAACGTGCCACCATCTAACATACTTCACACCGAGGACTGTCCTCCAACTCACAAACCAATAACCCTACTCATCCATCTCTACGTTCTATCTCTCTCTATTT
>JABUQX010124436.1:15000-37139 GCA_015478945.1 Trachelipus rathkii | reverse complement strand
AATTATAGTATATATAGTTATTATATTTATATATAAGATATATCTCTAAATATTATAGTTAATTATATATATTTATATATATATATATATATATTAATATATATACTATATATATAGATATTTTATATATTAATAATAATAATATTATCGGAAGTAATTATTTCTTATTATTTTGTTATAGTATTATTTCTTATGTTTATTCTTTTGTTTCAAAACAATTAACCTGACATTTCACACAATCTTTTATTACTTTAAATTTTGTTATATTTTTACATTACTCCACTAATTTATAATTGATTAACATCTAGAACGCATTTTGCTGTTTTCTGTTGTATCATTGTTTCCACCGGCGTTTCATTTTTCCAACCTAATTTTTTGACATTTTTCGTTATCAATTCTACAACTTTTCGAAATGATTTAAAAATTGAACAAAGATGGGGTCTTACGCACAAAATGCACTAGAGTTTTTTTGTGATTTTTACTAATATTTATATTACCTATTTTATTTTTTAATTTGGAGCACAATTTAAATAAGAAAAATTTTCGTTGCATATTTTGAGTAAAACAATCTTGTATATATTCAGTTGAAAGTAAATTTCGAGAAAAAAAAATATTAAATATTTCTAAAATATCAACATTATTTGTTTGGAAAAAATGAAACAACGCCGCGACAAACATGACTAAACCACACCAAAAAATAATACCGAAAAAATTTTCGTGTGGTAGAAAAGCTTGGCTGTTGCTTTTCCCCTTTCAATGTCCTGAAAATAAGCAATTTTTGTCATTTTTTGACTGGGCTAAATGGGTTCTAAGAGTGAAATAATATCGCATTTTTTTATATATAAATTGTTATAATTATTAATATATATAAATTAATATATATATATATATATAATATATACTATTAATTAAATAATATTATATATATAATTCGTAAATATATATTATATATATTATATTATTTATATAAATTATATATTTATATATTTAATATCATATAATAAATATATAATATATATATATATAATTTTAATATGTGGGGGGAAAATTTAAAAAGAAATTATATTATATATATAGGATATTATATTATATATATTTTTATTATTATAGCTTAATTATTAATATAAATTTAATATATATTTTAATTATATAACATAATAAATATATATTATATATATATATAATAATATATTTATAGATAGCATATATTTTTTTTTTTAATCAATATATTATATATATTATATATTATTTATTAAATATATATATATAAAATATATATATATATTTATTATATATATATATTTAATATATTAATATTTTATATATATATATATATATATATTAATATATATAGGGAAAAAGTGGGCGGCTCTGATAGAAAAAGATTTTATATATAATATATATATTTATATTATATATATTTAGATATACTATACATTAAGATATTTTTTTATTAATTTTTTCTCTCTTATTTTTTTAAATTCTTTTTAATTTATAAAATATTTGGCTTTATTATATTATATAATGCAAAGGGCGGGCTGCTGAAAGAAAAATTTGACCAAGCACTTTCGATATTTGATTAAATAAAGGTGGGTGGGAAATATCGTTTTTCTAATATGTGATTAACATTATTATATTATTTATTATTATTAATTATTATTATTATTATTATTTATTATTATTATATATTATATTATTATATTTATTTATATATTATATTTTATATTATGAAGCTCTTAATTTGGGACCGTTAGGATTACAATATTTTTGCCACTCAACACAATGCTCTCACGTTAGATAATATCTTTCCAAAAGTTTTATATAATGTTAAATTTTGATTAAGGCCTTTGTCACTTTTTGTCATTTCTTCATCCATCGTTTTCATTTTCATTTCAATTATCTCTGCATGCTGCAAAAAACTAAAATATAACTAAAGATATAGGTGTAATTGTCCAATTATACTAATATATTGCCTCATTATTGAATTTTGATTTATCACCTTCATGGCATATATGTAATACAATTTATGCAATTAAGTTTTTACATTTTACTTATTCTCTACCGTATTTTCTCTTAACTTTATTCTATTATTTCTGATTACTGTGCCAAAAATTCTGCAGTTTGTCTTCACATCAATCGCATCTAGTAAAACGAATCACCTTTCTGTGTTTTAATAATGGAGGACTAATCAATGGTTATAATTACATGCAAACCACCATCCTTTAAAAGCGTAGTTGTTGAATCACATAGACATTTCTTAAGCTTGCATTCAATATTCTCATGAAAAATCCATTAAAGGACCTGCAATTTCCTTTCTAGTAGGAGCCACATATTCGGCTGTTAAAGCATTTTCTTTTCTTTATAAAGTCTTGTTCTGCAGGGGGCCCAAAATGCCCGGATTTTGGTAATTTGCCCCCGCGTAGAAACTTGTATGCATTCATCCATATGTCTCTTTTGGTGTCTGTTTGCTAGCAAAAATGTACGATTGTTGTTGTAATTAGATTTGGATATTGGAGTTTGGAAGGAAAACGGCTATTCGGATATCATAATACTTGACAAATGTTATTGCATGAAGAATAAAAATGTCGTTTATGGTATATTGTGTTGAAGTGAATGGATTGAGGGGATAAATCATATTATAGATAAATGGTTGTCAATTGAACCAGTCGTTCATCAGCTTTCATCTATTTTTTTTCCTATCTAAAAAAATAATATTTTATTTATTATTCATGTTATCATCATTTTTTTTTTATATATAATAGATGGTTGTTTCATATTCAAAAGAGATTTTTTTTTTTACATTTCTCTAATGGCTTAAATATCGCTTCAATTTTTTGAGGAATTAGCTCAGATATCGCAAATAAATTGCACAATACCAATGAGCTATCTCACCGAATAACTTGCAGACCATTCAATAGCTTTGTTTAATACCTGAGTCTCTCGTTATTCTCTGCATTTAATTTTTCTTATAAAGGGGCCTGGTTAATTCATATTAAATTATTATCAGTGACTTCAGTGTAAATTATGATTGTGTTAGATAATTATGATTGTATTTTTAATTTATTTTTTTAATTCTATTGATTATCATGTTATGATTATTATTATGTTTATTTTTATTTTTGTTTTATTTTTCATTTTGTTTATTTAATTATATATTATTAATATAGTATTATATTTTATATTTATTATTATTATTATATATATTTAATTATTTTATATCCTTATTATTTTAGATTTTTATTCTTTTATTTCCATTTTTTCATAAGAATAAATATATTAACATACAAAACATTTTATTTCTTTAAACTTATTTGAATTTTTTTCACACGTCTATAATTAAAATTAAACAATCCGCCTTTCTGCATTTAACTATATTTGCGCCTGGTACTTCAGCATTCATCGGAGACGAGTTCAGATAATTAACAAATTGTGAAAAAATAAACATTCTTTAAAAACAATTTAAAAAAACAATCTTGTCATTTTCTTACTAACGTAAATATAAATTACTATTCTTATAATTATATTATTATTAATTATTATTATTATTATATTTTTTTATATATTATTTTTATTGTATTTATTTTTTATTGTATTTTATGTTATGTGTTATTGTTATGTTTTTGTTTTTATTTATTCTTATTGTGATTGTATTACATTACTTTCTTGAATGTTATTCATCGTTATTTTATTTTATTGTAATATTATATCATTATATTATTAAATTGTAATATTATTATTATATTATTATTATTAAATTAATTATATTATTATATTATTATTATTGTTAATTAGTACCGCATTATAAATATTATATATATAATTATAATATATATAATATTAATTATATCTTTCAATTATTCAATATAGATAATATATATAACTATATATATATTATATTTTATATATATGTTTATTAAATTAAATTATATTATGTTAATATATATATAAAATTTAATATATAATATAGTATATAAATAATATATATATTATATATATATATTATATATATATATATATACTATATATAATATATATTATATTATATATAAATATATAATATACTAATAATATATGAGTATGTGAATTTTTTTTTACATAATGACAAACTATTTCAAGTTTAACACAGTTAATTATTATATTATTAGATTATATTATTTATAATATTATTTTAACTATTTATCATTTTATATTTTATATATATCATTATTTCTTTGTATTTTATTTATTTAATTATTTTAATATATTATTTATTTTTATTTTTATTTTTGTTTATTTGATTTTTATTTTTATTATTATTATTATATATTATTATTTTATTATTATTATTTATTAATTATATTATTATATTATTTTATAATTTTATTATTATTCTTATTATTTATTACTGATCTTAACAAATTAGTGCTAAAGTTATTTATTTACTCGTTTTATTGTATTTATTTGTTATTTATTTATTTTATTTGATTTATTGTATGTTATATGTTTATTGTTATTTGTATATTGTTATGTAAAATTTTATTTATTCATTATTTTATTATTATAATTTTATATTTTATTATTATTATATTATTATTATTATTATATTATTTATTATTATTGATTAGTAGTACTGCAATATTATATATATAAATATAATATATATAATATATTATTATTATTATAGTATATATATATATAATATAATATTATAATATATATATATATAATATTTATTATAATATTTTATATATATTTATATAATAATGTATATACTGTTTTAATATATTATGTTTTACATTGTATACAGAACTAAATTATTTACAAAGTTAAACACGGATTTTCTATCAGTGTTTTACTCTCACTTTCACGCTAACCATACACAGCAAATAATTACTAAACGAACGATACAGAAGCATTCACTGAATATTCACTTATATTCGAGAATAGTTCTAGAAATTTAAAACATCAAGAATTTTCTAAATGTGCAATTTTTTGAAATTGTACAAGAATATTTCCAATCATAAATTCAGAAAAAAAAACTCGAATTTTATATTATATATATATATATATATATATATATATTATATATATTAATATATTATTATATATATATATTATATATATATTATATATGATATTATTAATATTAATATATATATATATATTTAATTATAGCAGAAGAGAGGGAGAGGAAGAGAGAGAGAGGAGGAGGACAAGAGATGAGAACTAAGCCGAAGTGGAGGAAAGGAAAGAAAGACGAGAGCAAGAGACGAACAGAAGAAGAGAAGAAGAAGAGGGAGAAGAGAAGAAGAGAGAAGAAGAGAGAAGAGAAAGAGAGGAGAGAGGAGAGAGAAAGGAGAGAGAGAAAGCGAGAGAGAGAGATTTGCTAATTTTTACCTGTTAGTCGGTTTGTTTTCTGAAAAAAATGAAAATGAAACTGTTTTTTTTTTTACCTTTGGCCACCTTAACTAGTCAATACTTCATTAAGTTTAAATGTTTTTTCATTCTAGAGAAAAAGACAAAAAGACATAGAAAGATACAGAAATAAAAGTCATTTAATTTACGTAGATTAATGATTTTTTAATTATTATTTTAGAATACATAATTAAAAAATTAAGATATATATATATAATATATATATATTACAATATACAAATATTATATCTATATAATTTATATACTATAATATATATATACTATATAATTATTATATATATTAATATATTTTATAATATAATAATACTATATCTATATATATAATACTATTATTATAATAATATATAAATTATATATATATATTATTGATATATATATATATATACTATATATATATATATATATATATATATCGAATTAATATATTTAATATTTATATATATATAATATATATAATATATAATATATTAAATATATATATTTATATATCTATATATATAATTATTATATAATATATATATATATATATATATAAATATATATTATATAATAATATATATTATAATATTATATATATATATATATTATATATATAAGATATATATATATATATATATATATTATATAATATATTATATATATAATATATATATATATATATATATATATATTATATAAAATATATATTATATAATATATATATATTATAATAATATATATATATATTATATTAATATAATATATATAATATATATAATATATATATAATATATACACAATATTATATATATATAATATATTATATTATATTTCATATTATATATATATATATATATAATATATATTATATATATACTATAATTATATATATATTATATTATATATATATTATACTATATATATGTATGATGGCGAAGGTAAAAATGAAGGGAAAATTTATTCTCCGGCCGGAGATTGAATTTTAATTTTCTCAACTCCGGCTTCCGGCAAAATCACTCCGGTGCATCGCGGTGCATCGGTATTTTTTTTATTTTAAGTGAAAGAGTTTCAGTATTTATTTCAAAACTTTTTGATAGATGGTTTTGAGATGTTCTTAAACTTTTTTCATCCATGACTTATTTAAATATCAAATTTTAAGTCTCTCTCTCTCTCTCTCTCTCTCTGCTCTCTCTCTCTCTCTCTTCTCCTCTCTCCTCTCTCTCTCTCTCTCCTCTCTCTCGTCTCTCTCTCTCTTCTCTCTTTATATATAATTTTTAGTCTCGTCTCTCTCTCTCTCTCTCTCTCTCTCTCTCTCTCTCTCCTCTCTCTCTCTTCTCTCTCTCTCTCTCTCTCTCTCTCTCTCTCTCTCTCTCTCTCTTTCTCTCTCAATGTTTGGGATGTTTTACCTGATATTATTACTATATCATAAAGTAATATATATCAATAATTTTATATCTCATTTGATTATTTTTAGCCTTACTAAATTTTTATACTACTGTATTGATTAAAATCCTGAATCTTAACCCTGCGTAGTTGTGGTAATATTGATGTGTCGGATTACAAGGTCGACGTTACCTTAAGTTCAATCCTCTGATTGTCTTAAAATATTTATTTATTTGTTGCCGTCGCAAACGCGAATCTGTTTTGACGTGTTATATTAAAGATCTCTCCTTTTCATAGGTGACGAAAGATTCTACAAATCAAAACAATTAGGAAAGTCGTTATATTATAAATGCTATGTACATAATAATATGCACGGATCACATATGATATCATCACCTTTAATCTCAGTTACTTCTTATAGACAAAATCACTTTAATTAATTCTCTATTCAATTAACTCACTTCCTAACACTTAACTAGGCGGAATGACCTGACAACAGCAAGCACTAACGTCACACTTTTTTTCTCTCTATAGCTTCTTCTTCTTAGCTATCATATTTCATCAATTTTTATTCTGTCAAAGCTAATCACATATTCATTTGTCGAGTTTCTCTTCTTTTCATTCTTTCTTCTTGCATTCTTTCTTTCTATTCATTTTCCTTAATTTCCATATTTGTGCCAATTTTACTTTTGTATTTTTTAATAACAAATTAGTCTGAAGTTAGAATAATCAATTTCTTCTTTCTGATCTCTCAGTTAAACTTTCATGATTCGTTCATGTGATGGTGTTTCCTTTGATTACTGTACTTGCTGTCTTCTGTGACTGGGGTTCACTGATTGGCCTGTCCTGCGTGTGATATTCTCTCAATTAGATGACCAATGGGTACAAATCATCTTTTGCAATAGAATTGAGCCGATATTTCGTGACTTGAGTGCGGCGTGGCCGGTATAAGAGCTAATAACTACCTCGTATTTCTCTTAATAAATTGCCGCTTTCTAAGCCTATCCGAGTTTCTACAATTTTAGTGTCTGTCACATCACTAGACACATTACCAGTTGCCTGTACTACTCAGAGGAAGACAGAATTCCTCCCTGAGGTATATTTATAGGTTATTTTCTTATTTTACGATAATTCATATTTTCGACTCTTCGCCTGCAATCCGCAACCCGCACTTATTGACGGCTCTTTTCACTACGAACACTATCCCTGGGTGTCGGGGGGGGGGAGAAAGAGAAGTTACGGTATGGACCCGCGCACTTCTATTGCATGTCAAGCGTCTCTATTTCTGTCAATATTTTATATAGCTTAATATAATGTCATCTCCCTCGAAGACGATGAAATAAATATATAAAGAATTTTTATCAAGCGAAAACTAATGCAGAGGCCAATATAGAACCGTTCTTTTTTTTAATATCTGCGCAGACCGATGTTAAAATTTTCCTTATAATCCGAGCAGTTCAAAAATTTGAGCTTTAATAAAATCTATCCGTCTCTATTCTCTCTCCTCTTCTCCTTCTCAGCGATCTCTGCTCTCTCACATAAAAATAAGAAAAGAATTCACTCCATATCCAATTCGTAATCACCTTCTATAATTTGTAATTAGAATCAGTTTATATTCCCATAAATTTATTAAGCAGTATGTGGGAGTCAGTATATATATTATATAAATTATATACTATATATAATATATATATATATTTAATATATAATACTATATCTTAATATTTATATATATATACTTAATATATATAGTACTAATTATATATATATTATACTATATATAATAATATATATATTATATATATTATATTATATTATTATATATATTAAACTATATATATATATTATATATTAATAATATATTATATATAATAATATATTATATATATACTATATATTAATATACGCTCACTGCTATATTTACTTAGTAGTCCCCCGCCTCTAATATACCCAAACTTTACGAGAAAAATGGGCCATAACTCATCCTATCGAAAGAGGATTACCCCGCCACCCACAGAGGCAGGGCTTATAGAAATCTACTATTATATAGGTAGGATTGTATCGAAGTTGGGTTTGATGTCCGTTAAGTTAATACCGAAGCAGTTTATAATTTTAAGGTAAGAGATGTTCTGTTCAGCTAGTTTTATTTGGTATAGGGACATTGTAACTTTAGTTAATAGCAGATAGTGACGAGTGAAGTGAGGTTAGAACATTATGTGCACATATGAAATCTTTAAATAACTATGAATTCCGATAGGTATAGAGAGAATAATTGTAGGGATTGTGTATAACCCATAGCAGGAGACGCTATAGGAGAGCTAATTATCATATATATTCATATCAATACATTCTAACTACTTTCAATTAAAATTATTTACTCTCATATTACTCTAGTATCCAAGCTTTGTTCTGCTTATGGGGAATTAGGGTATTTCGCGTTGTGAAACGTGTTCTAATGTGAGGCATATGATTGTATTATTTAAGTGTATGAATAGGAATAGAAACCGTTTACTTTGAGTAATTAATTTAGATAGTTGATGAATTGTGCTTAATCAATTCTATTTAATATATCATGTATGTTTGGAGCAGTTGAGATATAGGATATAGGTGTATATTAGTAGTATATGAGAGGTGGAGTGGAATAGTGGCAGGTTGAGATGAGTTAGTGATGAGTAGGAGGTATCTGAGGGTATAACTGGAAGTGGTTGAGCTAGTGTTGTTTATAATAGTGTTAGTGTTAGTTATATGATATTGTACTTCCTTAAAATAATATACCATATATAGTATTATATATTATATATTAGTATTATTAAATGTATTAATAATAGTATATATATATATATATAATATTATATATTATATATAATATAATATATATATATATTACTATTTTAATATATCTAATATATATATTAATAATATCTATATATATTATTAATACAATAAATTATTATATTTATATACTAATTATTATTAATATTATAATAATTATTATAATTAATAATTTATTATAATAGATATATATATATATCTATTTACCTTTATAATTAATTAAATTATTAATAATATTAATATTCTGTTTCACGATAGCCTTTCAATTTTATATTAAATCCCTCAAAATAGATCACATCACCCCTGCATCAAACATCTTTCCCACATTCTGGGGTGGATCCTGCGTTCCACCCTCGCTTTGGATAGAGTTGAAGCTTAATCTAAGAGGCTTATAAACTTGTCCCACTACTCTCTTGATCATCCCTTGACCCTCTTTCTCTGCGTGCTGTGACGTGTTAGTGTTGCGGCGCTGTTGATCTTGTCTTTTCTATACGGTATTACAACGGCAGGTGCTCGCGAGATTGACCTCCCGCATGTGCCTCTCTACGCGACTGTCGTGCGCTGCTTCGTGATCTAGTAATGATGGGTGTCTTGTTACTCTCATGAATAATGTGATGGGCTAATTTTGTCTGTTTTGTGAATATAAGATAGTGCTGATCTTCGAAGGATCACTATATCTCGTTGTATTACAGTATGTTAAAACATTGCTTAAGTTTCTAAATGATGATATAAACTCCTTCTTTAGCCCTCCAGACCATCATTCTGATTTTCGATTGGTATAACTCCTTTATTGTTGTCTATTCTCTCTTACCCACGCAATGATTTAATCCTATACTCTTACTTAGTTAGTCCCCGGGCGGTCTCTCGCCTATCTTCTATTAAGAGTTAATTGCAGAAATACACGGTTAAGCTAGTCTCTTGGTACAGGGTGGTTTAGTTTCAATTTATAATTCTCAATTTTGTAGATTGTGTGTCTTATAGTGTCAGAAATTATTTATTAACTTTTACTTCAATTATAAATTTTAGTGGTAGTGTTCTGTGATTAAAAGTTTATGGCCTCTTCATACTTAATTTGAGAATTTTAACATTGCGCAAATCATTCTTCTTCTTGATAGTTAAGATATAGTATTTCGTAGCACTATCAATTGTTGAAAATTGAAGCTCATTATTTATATTTTATATTTATTTCCATTCACTCATGGTATTCAGTATGCATATCAGGAATAAGTAGGTTGATGCTGTAAGCGTGGAGCTACCCTTATAAGGCAAATGCTAAGGTGGACTTATAATATAGTCTTACCTATCTGTAAATAAATATAATTTATGTTTAATTTTACCTTACGATCTACACAAAAGAATGCAAATTAATAATATACTTCTTTTATATATTTGTAATAACTAATCTTATGTATAATTTCAATATAAATACATAATATTTATATTATAATATATTTAATTTATTATATATAGTTATATATATATATATATTAATATAATATTACATTCATGCAGTATAATATTATTTAATATATTATATATATATTATTAATATAATATTAATAATTATATATATATATATATGAACATATAATATAATATATATATATATATAATAGATATTAATATAATTTAATATATTAATATATATAATATTAATATAATATATATATTTATATATAAATACTATATATATATATATTTATATATTATAATTAATTATATATATATAATATTATAATTAATATATATATATATATTAAACTAAATAATATTTGTATTACTTAGAATTTGATAATCATATATTTATTTATTTCGTTATAGTGAGTAGAAGTTGAGTAGAGTAAGGCTCTAGAGACAGCCGAATACATGACAACCAAGTTGTTACTCAAGATTAATTTTCGGAGATCGTCAAGAAGGCATAATTGTATGAAAGTGTACTAACGGCTTTGCTATAGTGTTTATTGCGAGAGTGGATATAGTTTCTCAAATAAAGAAATAGCGCAAATCCATAACACCGATTTGACAAATCTAGGATTAATATATATAGAGGATTGAAACAAAGTAAAAAATATCGGCTTTTACTACATTGCGATATAAATCTGAACCATGATTATTTAAAGGTGTTAAAAATATAATAATTAATATAAGTGATTAGTCACTATCTAAGTAACGCCTCTAAACTTCACACGAGATCTTACGTATATATATTATATATTATATAGTATATATATATATAATATATTATATAATATATATATATATATATATATTAATATATATATACTATTATATATTATATAGATTAATTATATATATTAATAGTATATATATAAATATATTATATATTATATTTAATATTATATATATATATATATAATATATAATATATATATTAATATTATATATATAATTAATTAGTGATGGACGATTATGAAATTTTATACTATGACGATGTGAGACGATGAAGTAATTTATAATAAGAATATGTAATTTACTTTCGTGATGACGAAATACGGCTATCCTCAATCCTCATACAAGAATAAAGCTATTTAAAAATAAAATAATTTTATCTCTATCTCTCTATTCTCTGCTCTCTCTATAAATTATGCTAATATAATTATATATTATATATATAATACTTAATATATAATATAGTATTTATATATAACTATATAAATATATATAATATACTATATATATATATATATATAATATAGTTATTATTATAATATATATATATATATATTATATTTAATATTAATAGTATTATATTAATTATATATCATATATATTATTATAATTATATATATGATTTTATATATATATATAATATGGATATATTAACAGATAAAACTATATATAATATAAATATATAATATATATATATATATTATATTAATATTATATATATTATATAAGGCTACTGTTAGATAGGAGTGGTCGGTAGAGTTATTTAAACTCTCACTCACGATAATTTATTATAGCGTATCAAATAATTTTTAGATTAATCCTTAAGTTCTCAAATATATAATAATAAATATATAAACTTATAAACTATAATAAATAAATATTAATAAATATTAATATTAATAATAAATTAAATTAATATAAATTTATTAATAAAATAATCAATAAATATTTACAATGAAAATGAAAGTAATTCTTAATTTAAATTGAACATGATATATAAATAACAGATTTGAGTATCCCGTATTAACTATTAATTTTTATATATATAGTCAATGCGTATGTATCTATAATTAATGTGATATAAAATAATTTTAAATCATAGACTGTAAATTAAGGTTATCTAAGAGTTTTGACAAATAGAATAGATATAGTACATAATATGGTCTCTCAATTAAGTAAAATGTAATCGGAAGTATAAAGATTTATAAATATAATATAGGGGAAGTTGTTATACGTTGAATGATATGAGCAAGTGTTTATTCCTCTCTCACTAAATTTCTTTCCTCATTCATATCTTCTAAAACTAAATCTTATCTTTATCCTCATTTCAATCCATTGAGCCCGATACGTCGCTTATATTTCTCGGCCATTTCGAGTATTAAGTGACATGATGGTATGTATTAATTCACAGTATATAGGAGAGAACTGGCAAATTCTGACGTTAAACAATTCTAGCTACGATCGATGTCAAGCTGTCCAACTCAAAGTTATTTTGCATTCTCGAGAGCTTCGAGGAAAAATATTAAGGCAGCTTGTCACGGGCTTCATAAGTGTGTATGTAAAATTATTTGACATCCTGAGTATATCACTAATACTCTTATCAGTCACTCGATGAGCTCACACTGATGCTTTATCATCAAAAGGATAAGTAGCTCAGTTTAAAAATACTTACCTGTTTTATATACTATGTGACATAAATCTTTATTCACTCTATCTGAATTATCTCTTTAAATTCTGCCTTTCCTCTTATTCGATCTGATCTATTTGTGTAATTGCTTGAATTCTCACTAAATTGAATAAATAGTAGATAGATTACTTTATTCTGACCCTTACGCTCTCATATTATTATTCATCTTATATATGTCCTATATATACTTAACCATCATTTTCCTCTCCCTCACTCTCACATGGTTGAAATCAGCTCTCATAATGTTCATCAATAACTCATAATATTTCTTACTCGCAAAATAGGTGAACCTAAGTCTGTTCTTGAAGTGCTATGATTATTACCATCAGAACTAAATCGCATTCTCGGTTATTACTAAACTCCACACTAGTTATTTTTTAATCTTAATTCTATATAGAAACATACAACGATTGATTCAACTACTTTAGTACGAGGCTTCGTAGTTCACTCGAGAGTAACTACTCTTCTCTGACATAGTCTATCCATTAACGTCACTATAGTATGACGCACTTTAATTCTGGTCTTTATTACTCATTTGCATCTATATAACCTTATTAATTTAACTTGTTTGTTTTTGATAGTGCGGGGGCATATGAACAGGAGCTCTGTTTTGGTGAGGAAAGTGGTGAATAGTTTCTAATATATATTCCAAACTCTCTCTTAGATCGGACGATGTCTGGATCTGCGCTCTCAGTAGCTGGTCCTCTATATGTAAGTTCGGTTCCCCGTGACGTTTGTAGAGTGTGTTCATACATATGCTCCTCTTTCTGAGGATTTTTTCTGTTCTTTTTGATATATTGTGAGACTCTTTATTTCTAAATAGGGCTACATTGTTTCTGCCATTAGTTATTTGATGTATATTTGGATTGTGGATGGTTCTTGAGTCTATTATATCGTTTTATGATGTCTCGTGTAAAGATTGACTTAGTGTTGTATTGCTCATAGTTGTACTGCTCTCTTGTGATCTTTCTCATGTTGTAGTTGTGTTTTTTCTTGCGTGATAGATTATTTCTATATGTATTTTCAGTCTCCTCTCCGTCCAATATTCACCTTGTGCACTAACTCTATCACTCGTTTCATTCAGATGAACTCGACTGCTTTTGCTGGCGTTGAAATTTCTGATAACATATTAAACAGTTTGGCTAGCGATCTTCGCTACGTCTTTTTTTGCTGTTTATGAGATTAATTTATGACCCACTTCTCTTTGACTTAAAATATTGTTTGAGGGCATCAGACGTATGTGTTTGAGGTATAGAATGCTTAGATTTTACTATCTGCTCGGTAGTTTGTTTATATGTTCGGCTTAATGTAGGGAAAGTAGAGGCATTGTGTTGATATGATTTTTCTCTTTTGTGTCTTAGTATATATAAATAATCCTCTCTCCTGCTTTTTATTCTCGCTCACAAAATTTGCTCTTCTTCTAAATGATATATATACGTTTCTTTTACTTTCCAAGATCTACTATCGGTGCTGGTTTTTTATCTTTAGATTCTAGCTTTCTCTCTCTCACGCTCTATAATGAGTTTGTTGATCGAATTAAGCGATAGCAGATTGCTCTAAACTTGCACCGGATGAACAAAAAAAGTCTTTGATAGGGAACCTCAATTCACGAACGTTGTTAGTTGCATGACCTCTCTCTATTGATAGTGCTGTGTAAGTTTTCTTTATATATATAGACTGTGAGATCATTTCCTCCTATTTTATCATATGCTCATCCTCAGATATTACAAGTATTCCATCGCCCATATTGATATAATGGAGTGACTAACTCTATCAATATTGGGGGTAGAGGCACGGTAGTCCCTCACGACTTTGGATACTAGTACATGATCAATACGCAATATAAAAGAAAAGTTTTAATAATAACTTATATCTGTACTTTTGCGATAGTAGCTCACAGTAATTAGTGTGAGTGCTTATCTACTTATACCTTATAGTGATTCCGCAGTCTAGGCAAGGCTCGAGGTAAGCTTATTTCACTCGCTTTATAACCTACACCTTTAAGCCGTACTCCTATTCGTGATTAGTACATATATTAGTATTCTTGGATATCGTGTCATATATAATACGTAATTACTTGTTTGCTAAGTTCGTAATTACCAAGGATAGATTTGCTGATTATGTTGCTTCTTCTTCCCGTATAACATAGTCTTTTACTATTTTGTGGATCTACGTTACCTATATATTATCTTTTTAATTATTCTACAGAATTTAATCATTTCTCACTTTAAAGCTGCGGTCTCTCAATATGTATCAACGTTATGATATGTTTTACTGCACTATGAGGTGTATATATTTGAGAATATACTACACCTGCATACTCTCAGTATATGAATAAGGCTTCTTCACCGGGTATAGCTGGGTGACAATCTGTAAAAAAATATAAATAAATTAATATGCCATATTAGCGGGTTAATTTGAGGGATCTAACAGAATTAAAAATGAATTGCGTGGTCTCTTTAAGTTGAACATATAGTGTACCGGTATTCCCGCCCGCCATTGACAATCAAAAATGTGTCATTTCTAGTGATGTGTATATTATCCCTCCACAGTGGTTAAAGGTTTTCCGTTATTCAATCAATATTTTCCTGTTAGAGATATACATTTGACGTCTTTTTATTATCTATCAACTTGATTATAATCGAGAAGAGATTTCATCACCGCAAAGAAACACAAAGGTTGACCCTTTTCAACTGAAATATGTATAAATCTAGAACTTCCCTAAAGTACAAGACAAAAACAAAAATTACGTCTCTCACCTAAAGTGATGTTCATTATCGATACCTACAAAACACCATTTATCATTTCTACCATTCTATTTCGATGCTCAATTGCAAATTCATTCCATCATCACACTTTCAAAATTACTCACTTTGAACAAAAATCGATCAAACACAAGCATTCAACAACTCTATATATTCAACCTCCAATCATATGACTTCACGATACTACCATTCCTAGATCACTATTTTCACGAATTTCCTTTCTGTTTAGTCCTATTTTCTCTGCGCCCTCTAATGGGATCCTTGCTCGTTTTCCTATCGCGAATTGCCAAAAAATGAAATTCTGCACGCTATTCTATCACTTTGCCAGAAGCCTTACTGAGTTACTCCTATTATCCCAACACTACTCTCCTCTCGTGGACTTGTCCTCATGACATTGGCCACTTTGGAACTGTTCGACAGTAATCGAGTCTCTTTTCAACTGAAAACTATTCTTATATATCATGTTCTCGCACTAGTTTTGATGCTATTTATTTACAGTAGAGTAGGAGAGGTTTTTCAAAGTGAGTAGCCTCGTTTTCTCTGACCTAGATCTCTCACAGTACTTCTCAGAGCAGTGTCTTCCTTAGAAAGTGTAAATGTGATAGCATTGTTGAGAAGTGTTTTACTGCAGGTGTTAATGCAGCAAAACCTAAATCCACCGTCCCTTTAGTCTTGTCTCTTTAGCCGCCCGCAAACAGATGTACATTAGACTCTTCATCGTGGGTGTCAATATTTATTTCCATTCCATCAATTCCTGTGTATCTTAATATACAATATAACATCATAATATGCACGGACTGCTGTAAGATGGTCTAGAAAGAGGGTGTGGATATAAAGCTGATTTCGCTTTGCTTTACTTTGGTCTTCAATAGTGGCATAATACATGGGTAGTCTGAAGTACATTTGCAAGCTAATGTTATGGTGTAGAATGAACGCATACACAGAAAGCTGAACGTGTGGATACAATTAGCCACATTTGGAGTTTTTTTCTATAAGGCATCACCTAAAGGCCAAAATGCCAGATATCTGCTATGCCTTGCTTCTGAGTTATATTTATGGTAAGCTTTCAGTTTTAATAATATAAGAATTAGTGGCTGATTATTTATTGTTACCTTTCTCACCCATAATAGAAGAAATTTAGATCAGATTTATTGTTGAAACCTACATATATATAAGTCAAGGTTAGATATAGTAAACTCAACAATGATTAATTCCATCAAGTCAGTTAATATGTTAACGTCTTCAAGTTGCTTGCCTTGTAATAAGAGCCATGTTTTTGAATAAATCACATATAATGCGAACAAATCCTTATTTGCAGATTTAGTTAACCATCCGTATATTACAAGTATGACTTACTAATGACATTATTCTATATATGCCGAATCTAGTATGTGAAGTACACTCATTTTTATAGTGCAACTGATTGCATATTCTGTAACACATAAGGCCTGTATCTGTTTATAGATTAGAATCTTTTATTGACAATCTCGGTATGTCAACTCTTAAGGCTAGGTAAAGAAGATATTATTTCTGACTAAATAGTCATATGAGTGGATTGATTTTGTCTATAGTTCTTAGTACTTGCAGTATGTCAAGGTTATTGGTTGCACAAGTTTCTTAACCACTCACACTTGTTGCTTTAAGATCAAGTTTCTTCCAATCCACAACTTCTGTGATCTAAATGTGTCCAATGCTCATAAAAATATATGGTAGTTCTTCATTATTAGTATAGTTTAAGAGCATCATACAATTCTCTACCTCACGATGATGTTATTTATCGTATTTAATGTCCTTTGCCTCAAACATTTCACAATTGTTTTGTACTATCACTTTCCACTATATTCCATGTGTTATATTATACCATATTCGTTTAATTGAATGTCAACCATCCATATAAGTTATCACATTGCAAGACGTTTATATTATTTCTACTCTCTAGTATTTTTCTTCTAATTATTAGATATCACATACCAATCGCCAAGGATGAGCAAACTAAGGTTAGCAATAACTTCAGCAGGTTTTCTTTATCGTTAGAGTCTTTCCTCTGGAGTAGATTAATGATCAAGATGGTATCTCACGTTGATGCTCAACGTAGTCATTATTATCACAGAATATATGGGCCTCGTAATTTGACTTCCTGTAATGTATAACACGCATGACCACCTCTCACCTCCTCGCGCGGGATAAAGGATTACTAGTTTCGATTGACCTCAAAGTTACTCATGGCCCTTAATGTTGTAAATCTAAGAATTAGTCGTGACTCTTTTTACGTAGTCCATAATACTAAAGATAAGATACATTTCTTATGCCTTTTAAGATGAACATCTTAGGTCGGCAATTACGACCCATGGAAATTCGTCATCAAAGTAGCATCTTGGATTTTTACTATTTGGCTTTTGCTTGCCCTTTTTGACTATCCTGAATCTTGCCTGATATCGTCAACTCACAAGTCTATCATTCCTCACCCATTCATGTGATAGATTCAAATAGAAAAAATTAGCTCGTATAATAGTGCTTTTTTGTAAAGTTCCAGTTTAGTTTAGTTCTAACTGGCACTACTTCTCTGATGTAATAGCGACACAGCATCGCGAATCAGACAACCATAATATTCCGTCGAAAATACATAACCATGCCCACAACCAAATGCATAAAAACATCCCTTTGTGTTCCGACATATAGAATGTATTTAATCCTGAACTATGGTAGCTTTAAATGTTATGAAATGAGTTACATCAATAATTAAATTACTAATTTCATCATAGAATTTTGCAATAAAATGGATCTTAAGAATCTATTCAAACTGTTTACATCAGTTGTTCCTCTTCAATCTTTCGTCTGAGAAAAGAACTCATATTTGGTAATAATAGTTTTTAATGATAATTATTTTTTTATTTGTTTATATTCCTCCTTATATTTAGCGTGTCATTCGTAGTTGATTCATCTTTTGTTATTGATCTCTTCTGCTTTTTAAAATTTGTTACTTCTAGTTGCTCATAGGTATTAATATCTGGTATAATTAACATAAATTTGATGGCTGTATATAGTTCTCAATTACTAAGATCCATATCAACTTACTCTATAGTAGATTAGAAATTTAAAAACACTAATCTCTCTTTGATCAGAATAGTAATTCTTTATTTATCCTTAGAATACATGATAGTTAGGGTATAAATTTAGTGCACTTTACTTGTTTACTAAGTCAGCATAACCACAATTAACATGCGATACATGAACCTCAAATTTCGAACATAGTCAACTTATATCTCACACTATTGTCAAATTAAGTAGGCTTGTTCTTAAAAATGGCTTAATCTATTAACGTATGGCTATAATATAAAAGTCTCTGTTATCAATATACGGATTGCCAGATTTTCCCTGCCCATAGTTTAGATATATGTTTATATTTTTGATAACATAATTTCTTCATGATTATTCCGTTTTATATAATCTTTCTATTCAGAACTGTGACTCTAATCAGAATTTTAAATTAATTGGCATCTACAAAACCAAGTTATTTGCTAGTTCCCACTACTGTTGTTCTAAGCATAACTTCCTTGAGATAAATATACTTGCAAGAGTGTGTTGCTGGGTTTAATTTTTGAGCAGTCATCTACCACTTACTTTAGTCTTCATTGCTATGTATAATAGCCTACATAATTCTATATTTTTAGTACAGCATCACCGTTAGATAGTTTTATTTCATCAGAAGTGCTAAAGGCATTTCATCACCAGTGCCAAAGTCAGACCCAGCAAAAAAGTGTGAAAATTGGATAATAACAAAGGGGCTACCACCATGTACTTATGCTTCTATATGAAATAATGAGAGTAGGCCTAGATTGTTATGCCGAATTTTTTTTTCAGTAGAAGAAATATCAGTGTCAATAGATTATAGCTATATAATTAATTCACCTGGAAAAAGAAAAACAAAGTAAAATATATCATCCATATATTCCGAACCTAATATAATAATATACTAAATAAATAGATATAAAAGACAAACTGCTGCTCACAAATGATTATATGACGGGCTATGTTAAAATAAACTTACTACGAATGATGGTATTAATTTTTTTAAGATGTCTTTATATAGTATATAATATAAGTAATTTCTTAAATAACCTTAATATATGAGCAGATATAAGACAGACAGATAAAGTAAATGTAATATAGAAGCGCACTTCTTTATGATCTGAGAAGACTAGGTGTATGTTTAGCTGCGAATATTTTTATTAATGAAATCAACGTGAACATAATATACATATGGACAGATTACGGGCTCGTGGAGTCTATATATTATTACCAAGACGTCAAATTTACGCGGCATAAGTATAACTTAAGAGGAATGCTATACAATTGTGAAATCATTAACAGAAACACAACTTTTTGACTTACTCCCTTATTTTTTTGAATAAATGGGAATTAATATAAATAACACTTTTGGGCACAGCACATATCTGTCCTCTCTTCCACTTTGAATTAAATAAATATAGTAATTACGAGTATTGTATTTGAATATGATTGTTTCTCCTATCCTAACCTTATAGCAATAGTTAAGGATATACTCATGATATATGACCTTCTAAATAAATTTACTATTCACTTTGGTGGCTTTACAAATTATCTATAAATAAATATATATGATATATGTTCATTCACATTCTCCGTGATTATTAATTTAATAATTAAAATCTACTTTATTCTACAATATTTAAAAATTTTACTATAGATAATATCTAGCTTATACTCTATTCATGAAATTAAGCCATACATCCATGATACATTTTTATATTGATATTCTTGTATCCCATTTTCTTCTTATCAAAAGAATGCCTATATTTATGACGAGAATTAATTAAAAATACCTCATGAGTTTTATACTCTTTACAAAAACGTGAAAAGAGAGAGTTACCAAAAGAGATAATTGATGATTTCTTGAGATAAAATTGAAAAAATTATTAAGATACTGCTGTTTTTAACTTCTCTTGCAAGCTGAGAAACGCTGTTGATTCTGACTTACTTTTATGCCTCTTTATGTGGCCTCTAATTCTATCCTTTACAGAGGTTGCGATACCTGAACCGGCTGTGTGCTCTCTTCTGTGTTAAAGCTTGAAGGTACTCTCGTCCGTCACGTCATCAGAGTTTCAGCAAGATCTTTTTTTCGGCACTCCGAATCTGCGGAGGTTGCTCAGATGAGATTACGTGAAGAATATTTTGGTAGTTTCTTGAGACTACATCCAAAAGTCAACAGGTATACTTCTACGTGTGACTCTCAACTTACAGACGACAGGGTGTAATGTTTTAAGGAATAGTAGAGGTGTCCCCCGGTTTGGTGCGGTGCGTGAGTTCGCGGAGCGCGGTGCATCATGAAAAGTTATACGCAGGGAGTGCCCGTGAACGGCCCAAAACTGAGGTTTTTGGTGCGGTGCGTGTTGCGGAGCGCGGTGCACATTGAAATATAGAGGTGCGGTGCGACAAAAATGACTTTTTGTGTGGTGCGGTGCGTTATGCGCTTATCCTGGTGCGGTGTGGTGCGTGATGCGCTTATCCTGGTGCGGTGCGGTGAGTGATGCGTTTACACTGGTGCGGTGCGGTGCGGTGCGGTGAGCAAAATTCGGGTGCTCGGCCAACCCTAGTTAAAGCTTTTCCCTTATATGATAAATACGCGCCATACAGCAATGGAAATATTAACCCTGACCTCCAGTTTAATTTATAGTAAAAACTCAAAAAGTATTTTTGAAACCCAAGTGGAAGAAAAACGTTCTCAAATATTCTTGGAGAATAAAAGATTGAGAAGAAAATTTAAAAATCTACAAGGTTTAATTTTGAAATGTTTTAAATGATTCTATAAAAGGAATGGTAAAAGAATGAGTAATTACAGAATTGTATAA
>JABUQX010124436.1:0-5000 GCA_015478945.1 Trachelipus rathkii | reverse complement strand
CTTCTTAAATTTAAGACATATAAATTAAATTGTTTAGTTTACTAAAATAATCGATTAAATTTATAAAATAATCGATATATCGTTGTGGGGGGTTAGGCGAAAAAACCTATATAATATATTAATATATAATTATATATTATATATATATAATATAATATATATATATATATATATATATATATATATATATATATATCATGTAGATTAAAGTTATATAAATTATATATATATAGAGTATATATATATATGAAACAATACGGGTAGTAATATATATTTTTTTGATCAATGTACAGAAACCCACCCACGGCCTACACAGAAAAAAGCGGCCATATCTGGGCTGATAAATCAGGCACCATGGGAGGGTCCTTGTTATACGATGGCTTTTAATGTTTTAAACCCAGAATGATCATTGCCGTTGTTGCTGACTTACGCCACTTCGTTTGCAAGCATTATTCTATGTCTTTTTCGTTAATAAGGCTCTCAAACTTGTGACAATACTCTAAATAACTGGCACCTTAACATAGCTATTGTATAGCTTACTTATAACTTCCTTACTCTTGTAAACAACATTACGATTTATTATACCTAGTATCTTATTTGCCTTATTTCTTGCTTCCAAACATTGGTTAGCCACTTTGAGATTACTGCTTATAATCACACCCAAATCCTTTTCTTGGTCTACAGACTCGAGCCAATCACCATTCATGTCATAGCTAAATCCTTTATTCGAGTAACCTAAGTGAAGAACCTTACACTTTTTACTATTAAAATTCATTTGCCACTTATCCGCCCAACCAAGAAGTTTATCAAGATCATTTTGAATCTTTATGCATCCATCATTATTTCCAATTGAAGTTGCTACTTTGGTATCATCTGCAAACTTAGAAACCTTACATTTTAGACCCTGATCTAAATCATTTATATAAATGAGGAACAGTAGTGGTCCCAGTACAGAACCTTGTGGGACACCACTCTTCACCACTTCCCATGATGACTTATTGCCATTTAGCATTACACACTGCCTTCTATTACACAACCACTCTTTAATCCAACCCTGTACCACTCCACCTATTCCACATTGCAATAACTTTTGAATCAGCCTTTTGTGGGGAACTTTATCAAAGGCTTTGCTAAAGTCAAGATAAATAATATCAACTGGTTCTCCTTTGTCAATGCAGTCAGTAACATAATCCATAAATTCTAAAAGGTTTGTTTGACATGATCTCCCCATTCTAAAACCATGCTGAGAATCATACAGTAATTTGTTATCATCCAAATGTTTCTCTATATAACTTTTCAGTAACTTTTCCAAAATTTTTACGACCAGAGATGTTAAGCTAACTGGCCTATAATTTCCCAAATCTCCCTTACTACCTTTCTTATAAATAGGCACAACATATGCAGTTTTCCAGTCATCTGGTACCTCACTAAATGTTAAGGAACGTTTAAAAATCAAAAACAATGCCTTTGCAATACTGCTACTACCCTCTTTTAGAATTCTACCATATATACCATCAGGACCTGCAGCTTTACTTGGATCAATATGTTCTAGTAGCGATTTAATTTCTTTTACATCAAATTCAAATTCTGTTAGTCTATTTATTACATGTAAACGAGAACCACTAGTTTCCAAACCACCAGCGATTAAAACAAAAAAAGTTGTGTGTACAAATGTACATTTATCTGATATATGTGTGCTTGCGTCTGATTTAAATTCTATAAAAATATGTCAAGAGTATGATAAAATTAACACAGATATTAAATAATAATAAAAAAAATAATCTAAAAAAAAGACTACTTGAATATCACTTATATGGCTTCACTGAAGTGAAAAATTTTATATTTATAATAATGTTAAATCTCACTTCCCTTAAATTTGGGATTTTTAAGTTCAAGTAGCGTTTTATAAAATAGTGGCTCTATAAAGCTTACAAGATCCTATATATATATATATATATATATTATGGTAATTGTTTAGATAAAGGGCCTATCCTCCTATATATATATATATATTTATATATATATATATATAAATATATATATAATATATAAATATTATATATATATATATATATATATATTATTATATATATATATATATAATATATATATATATATATTAGTATATATTTATGGTAATTGTTTAGATAAAGGGCCTATCCTCCGATTTCAAAATTTTTGCACAATACTCTGCAAATGTATTAAAATTAAAGATAAACTTAAATTTAAGTGTAAAAAATGCCTTTAACCAGATTTAGCAACTTTTTACCCTTTATATATTAAATGTTAAAATTGGTAATTATTTAGATAAAGGGCTTCACCTCCGATTTTCAAAATTTTTGCACAGTATACTGCAAATGTATTAAAATTAAATATAAAATCAAAATTAAGTCCTAACCTATTAAAACTAACCTAGCCTTACTAAACCTAATCTGACCAAATAAACTGAAAATAAATTTAACCTAACTAAAAAAAATTAACAAAAAAAAAACAACAATCACAGTAAATAAATAAAAACAGTTAAAAAAAACAACAACAATCACCTTATTAAACAAATCTTTAAACACTTAAAACCAAAATAAAAAAATGCGATAAAACTAAACCAATAAATTATTAAGGTCAATCAATAAATATTAGGGGAATTGCTTAAGGTTTTAGTGTATTTTCAGATGATTTGAAAAACTGTCTGTCATTTAGACCTGTGCCTATAAATTTATATGAAATTTTGTTGAATTTGGATTCTTGGTTGCTGTGTGTTAAGAAAGAAAATGTTTTAACTTTATACCTATTAAAAAGGTTATAAATATTTTTTGTCATTTGTGTGTATGTGTATCTTGAAATGAAAGAAGTAAATACATATAAATGCATAGGTTAATATTATAAAAATGCCATTATAAGAAAATGTTCATACTTTATATTTATATATATAATATCAACATTTTCAACTTATGTGTATTATAAACTTTTACTACAATATACATTATTAATGAAAAAAATTATCTTTGAACTATAATGATATGGTCCATTTCATATTGATTCAGAAGATGAAAGCTAAGGAAGAAGGTGCATGATTTTCTGGAAATTTTACCTAGGTTAGTGCAGGTCCAGTGAATGGGGGAGAAGCTTTAGGTGTCAAATGAAAGGGTTAGGAAATTATGTTCTTCAGAAAAATATTAGATTTTTCGATTTGTGGAAGAGAATTTTCTGGGAGAAGATCTTTTTGCAGGCAGATGGAGTTCACATTGAGTCATTAAAGGTGTTGTTTTCAGTACCAGTTTGGAGAATTGTTTATCAAAAAACTAGGTAAAGTTGGGGTGATGGGCTAATCTCAGATCCAAATAATTGTTAATGGTAACTGTTAATAGTGGTGAGATAAATAAAACTAGTTGTTGTTACAGGTTCAAAAAATGATGATAGCAATAAAAAATAACAGCATTTCGAGTATCAAAATGCTTCTTACACAGAAATGCTCATTAGCCTTAGAAATAAAAAAGATGAGTTGATTAGTTATACCATAAATGAGAATCTAGGACATTTATTTTGCATAATCTGAAGGCATGGTTAATGAAGAATTACATGGAACTCCTTTCAGTAATATGAAATAGACGATATTCACTTTATTTATAACAGCGTAGAGGAAAGAAGGGTGGGGTTATGTTAAAAGCAATATTCAATCTGTTTTAATGACTGACTTTAAAAACACTTAATCATGATATTGATCAGTGTGGGTAATTTCCTTATGTTTAATAAATCATATAGAATAGGGGCATTTTACAGACCTCCTGGCCAGAGTCAAGAATTAGACGCGAAAATTGTGAAAGAAATTGGGACAGCATGCCACAGTAAAGAACAAGGTATAGTCATAATGGGTTATTTTAATTTTCCAGGTCATTCAAAGAATTCCTTGGTCTTATATGGACCATTAGTCTTATTAAAAAATTGTTTATACTAGATAACTTTTTAGGGCAGATGTCCATTGAGCCCACCAAAGACATGATGCACTATTAGACCTTGAATTACTTAACTAAACAATGAAAGTATCGTGGATTGAGGGTTAGAGTGAGGAGAAAATTTAGACTTAGTGACCATAAATAATAGATTAATATGAATGTGATATCTGGGCCCAAATTGCAAATTAATAAGGAAAGATCTTAAATTTCTGAAATGGCGATTTTATCAAATTTCGAGACATGCTTATAGTAGCACTGACTGGGATACAAGAGTTTAAAGACCAAAACTGTTTTACCATGTGGGAAAATTTTAAGCAAATTTTAATGGATATTCAGTCAGTATGTTTTAAAGATAACCCATTAGGGTGGACAAAGAGAAAAATGTTTGGTGTAAGGAGATAACGAGTGAAAAATTAATTTGAAAAGCGTAGATGTTATAAAATATTCAAGGGTAGTAATAGGAAGATGATTTAGAAAATTATAGGAAAAATAGAATTGAACTTAACCAGTCAATAAGAAAGCAAAGAGAGAGGCAGAAATAAATTTAGCAGGAATAATAATAAGGACCTGAAGAAGTTTTTTAGCTTTTAAAATTAAAAGTAAGAATAAGACAATTGGTCCAATTAAAATGATGAAAATTTAGTAAGTTCAGATAAGGAGTTGGTCAACTTTCAATGCGTATTTGCTTCAGTGTTTAATGAGGAAAGATTAGATAATAGTTCGGAGACTAATAGTTCTTGTATGCATGCTACAAGTAGACTTACAGAATATTGAATTTGATGTAAAAGATATTTAAACGTTTATAAGCCATTATTGATCCAAGTAAAGCAGCAGGCCCTGATGGTATATATGGTAGAATTCTGGAGGTAGTACCAGCATACAAAGCACTGTATTTATTTTTAAAGCGATAAACTATAACATTTGGTGAGGGTACCAAGACTGGAAAATTAGCATATGTTGTTCCTATTTATAAAAGGTAGTAAGGAAGATTGGAAATTATAGGCAGTTAGCTTAAACATCCCTGGTTGTATAAGAAGGTTCTATCTCTCT
>JABUQX010124435.1:0-35641 GCA_015478945.1 Trachelipus rathkii | reverse complement strand
ATATATATATATATATATATATATATTATATATTATATATATACTATATATATATATAGTATATATATATATATTTATATATATATAAATATATATATAATATATATATATATATTAGTTAATATATATATATAATATATATATAGTATATATACTATATATATACTAGCTTAAGTATATACTATATATATATATATATATATATATAATATATTATAGTATGATTCAAATAATAATATATATAATATATATATATATATTATACTATTATATATTATATTATATATATATATATATTATATATATATATATATAATATATATATAGTTATTATATAATATATTTGGGCTCTATGGTGATTTAGGGCTTTACCCATGACATTCCCCAGTGCCTAATGGTCGATTTTCTTTCTTCTGCGCTCAGATCACACACTGTCCTTATTCCAGACATCTACAGACACCACTTTATATCCACATATCATATACACATACTTTATATCCACACTCCTCTTCTAGACAAACACTTTACAGACATCCCTCTCCATCATATATATGGGTGGGGGAGGAAAGAATTAGTCCCACAGCCACGTTATGATCCTGCGTGCTCGTAGAAAGGAGACTGGGTAGACAGTGGTTGTTGGGTTGGCTGCCTACTAACCCACTTATATCTTTATGCCAAGCAATGCAAATCATGCTTGAAGCACAGGTCGTGATCGACGAACGTAAGCGACCTTCTATCTTTCCGCGGCCGAAAAATGTATGAATCGTATGGGTACATGAATGTCAGAGAAATTAAATTAATAAGGAGAAGAAGGAGAGAGGGAGAGGGAAGGATATTTTAGAAAGGGTAAATGTTTTGGATTTCGAGTCTTTGTAAACTTGAAACAAAAAGATGCTGAAAGGAAAACGATATGAAAATGAGTTGTATTTGGTCCTAGTGATGAAATAGTTATTTGTATGTGAACTGTGAAAATGAATGAGATGGGATGAGAAGGTAGTTGGAATTCTCCTTCCATGACCCTGTTGGGTGCAGAGCTATGTAAGACATTTTTTTCAACTTGTGTGTGGTTATTTACTAGGAATTCCTTAATTTTTTGTTTAAATTTGGATAGTTTGAAAAGGTCAGTATGGTGTGTGGTTTGTTACTTGTTCATTATGATCCATCTTTTTGATGATAAGTAAGTGAAGAGAGAGTGCAATTTTCTGTGGACTTAAATACTGGGGAATTTTATATGTTTTGGTATTGGAGTCGGTCCGGAATAGGAACTTCAGATCGTTTGGATTTGTGTTGCACGGTGACCTTAAATGGTAGTTAGGAGACGTAGTGGATCCAAGAAAAGGATCCGTGTAGGTAAGTAAATTATAGGTCTTTAAGGAGAAAATGAAGAATTGGTGCCGTAAGTAAGTAAATAAATGAGGAGAAATAATAGAACGGAAAATATGTAAGTAAAGTAAATCACTTTTTCTTTAAAACACCAAGAGTATTCATAAAGGTCATACTAGAAATCTGTTGACTTGTAGGCCCAGGAGCATGGTATGCGCAAACCTGAAAAAGTTGATGACACCTTTGTTAATGTGTTGAGTAAAGAAGGAGACGAAGATCTCCAACGTTGAAGTAACACTGTGTGGAATTTAAATCATGTGGAAGAGAATATTAGGAATGAGATTATCGGATCATTATGTTGTGTATGTTATAACTAATCTAGTGGGGCTTGGGAAAGAGAGAAAAGCAAGTGATATGTAAGGGGAAGTGGGTAGAATTTTAGTTTCTAGTATAGTACATACGAGAATTAAGAGGGAGAAGTTAAGCGAACAAGGCAAGGTAATAAGGATAAATTTTTAAGAGCGCTTGCAAATAAATCAGTATAATGGTGAACAAGTTGAAACTTGAACAAATCTTAAAGGAAAATGAAGAAAGCAGTGGTTGTAGTGATGCAAAAAGAAGATGTGTGGAGGATTGTTTTCTGTTTTGGGCACTAAAGTAGGGATGTAAGAATGTTGCAGTGAGTGGATGGAACGAAGAGGTTGATGCAGCGCGGTTTTAAAAGAAAGAGGGTTTTAATTATTAAGGAGAGGAGGTTAGGAAATTATAAAAGCAGCATACGTAAGAGGGAAAAAAAGAGGTAAATGAAGAATTTGACAAAGAAGATAAATAGAGATCTAGAGATGAACGGAAATTTAGGAAGCTCTTCGGGAAGGGAGTGCGAAAGGTTATTAAGAAATGGCAGAATAATAAGGGGAATTTGCATAGTAAATAATGACAACTTGAAATAGGGATGGTGCTTCGGTAACTGATGAAATGGAATTTGACGGAGATGTGGATAGGAACACGTCGAAATCTTATATAACAATTGACCAGTTAGTACACGGAGAGAGGACACATAGATGAATATGTTCCCGGGATTTTGGATGGGTTGCAACAAGGGGAATATGTATTTTGGGGATGAGGTCGTTAGTAAGGATGAGGTTAATGGGTAGAGTGAAAAGTTGAAGAAATGGTATTGTACTGTGATACAGATTCTTGTATAAATTTACCTGATGAAGATACAACGCATCAACAACGGAGGTGAGATGGTGATTGAGTGGATTTAGGAAAAGGTATTAATACTATATTTATCATATATAGTAAACTATTTAAAAATAATAATAATATATAGTATATATTACTATATATAGTACTATAGAGTATACGTAGATATTATATGGGAGTGAGAAGCGGGGCAGAAGAGTTTGGTGATTGAAGATGATGATGATGATGATGATGATGAGATGATGATCGATGATGAATGATGATGATATGATTGATGTTGATGATGAAACCCATCTAGTACTACTATATATATATATATATAATAATATATACTATAATACAGATAAGTATACTAATAATACATTTATAAAATTTTTAAAATTATAATAATATAGTAGTATATATATATATAATTATACCTATTATATATATATTATATATTAGTATATATATAGATTATACGTATTAATATACAGTATAGTAACTTATCTTTTTACGTAATATTATATATATTATATCATAATTATATAATATATAATATATAATATCACTATAATATATATATATATATATCATACACTATAATATACATACATATATACTATATATTATATATATATTATATATTTATTATATGATATTATATATAAATTTAACATATATATATAATATAAAATAATATATTATATCATTATATACTATACTATATATATATACTATAATATACCTATATATATATATATATTTACATGTTGTCACCACCACCGTCACGGGCAAAGCCCTATTCAAGGAAGGGGTGTTGAACTCAGCAAAAATTCAACTTACGCAAGATGAGCACAGACGAGGGCTTTAAAAGTGAGGAGATTAAATTGATAGGAAACACAGAAGATGGTAGAGAATTCCACAGAACAGATGGGGCAAGGAAAGAAGGCAGCACCGCAGCGAACTAGTCAGGAGTTGCTAATTATCAACACAAAACTCATTGTCAGACACAACACCCCTTGTGGCTACGAGGGCTACGTAAAGGTGGTGGCACGCGGTTGGAAAGTTCCCTCGAGCACTTGCCTCTTAAGTACCTATATATATAAAGTCTATAAGCTAATATATATATATATATAATAGTATATATATATATATACTATTATATAAATATAACTATAATATATATTATTAATATATATCTATATAGCAATTATTATTATATGAGTAATGATATATACATAATATATATATAGTAATCTATATATATATATATATATATATAGCTATATAGTATATATATATATTTATATATTTGACTATAAGTAGCAAGAGCCTTTTAGCATATTTTTTTTAGAGAATTTACTTTGATTTTAAATCACTATATTATATGTATGTAGTTTATACTATCACTTAAAGAATACATGTGTAATAGTAACATATAAAACCGAATATATATATAATATACTATATATATAGTAATATATATATATCATATTATAATAATACAATAGATATATATATATTATATATACTATATTAATTAACTATATATATATATATATATAATATATATTATATATATAGTATATATATATTAATTATATATATATCTATATATATATATAGCTAAACTACATATATATAGTATATATATATAGATTATACCTATATCTATAGGCTAATATATATATATATATAGTATATATTATAATAGTATAATATATATATATATATTAACAGTTAGTGGCGTATTTTAGGGGGCGGCCAGGGGGCCATGGCCCCTCCCCCAAAATTTTCCTAGACACTAAAAAATTTTTAAGTATCATATCCAGTAATCTAATACAAAGTTGCAGAAGTTAATTAATTCTTTATATCAATTTCGTCGCTGTCAGGAACACATCTCGTAAGTCCATTTAGTTAAAACTAAATTTGAAACCATTAGAGAAAATTCAACATGTATCAAAATTTCAGCTGATTTTTTGAAGAATGTGTAATCCGAATCTGAACTGAGTATTGGAATTTTCCTGTACCAAGAATTAACAAATTCCAAAAATACAGGACCCAACATTCCTACATTCCACCCACGGACTTATTATCGCACACCCATTTTTTATACCATTTTGGATGATTTAAATCAGCATTAGTAGAGATACTGCTTATTTTTAAATTTTCCTTTCAATTTGTCATACGAACGGGATGATAATGTGACATATGAGAGATAAAAGATTTGCTGCAATTATACAAGGAAAATCTCGAAAGCCCAAATGAGATTTAGTAAAAGCAGAATGGGATTTTTGAAGCTTGAAAGTGGCATCCACAGCCACAGGTCAGGCCAAAAAACCGCAATAAGATGACTAGTTTCTTAGTTTGCCAGTCACAATTCCAACTATTACATCTTGTTTGAAAATACTGGCCAAATTTTACCCGTGTTTACTGCTTCAGTAGGAAGAAGCTTATCTTTCAACATTTTAAGACTTCTGAAAACCTACTGAGAAATACTATTGGAGGAAAAAGACTTACTGGATTTATGCCTCCTCTACATAACATTCGAATAATATTGAAACAAAAATTGAAGATGTCATCTCAGACTTCGCTCCACTCTCAGTCAGGCGATTAAATTTTAACAATTTAAGGATAGATGATTCGAGTAATTCTTATACAATTCTTGGCCCAATTTTCTTAGGAATGAATATTTTGTCCTTTCCACTTATATATATATATATATATACCTAATAATTTGTGTATTAATCTATTAATATACTATTATAATATATATAGCTAGATATATACTATATATTACTATATAATTAGATATATATATAATATATATATTATTTACTAATAGTATATGAATATATAAATATATAATATATTATATATATATATAGTATATATATATATAATATATATATATACTATTATATAATATATATACTATATAGTAGTAATATATATTATATATACTAATTATATATATATGTTTATATATAATATATATATATATATATATATAATCTATCTTATTTAATATATATATATTATATATATACGAATCATATAATACTTATATATATATATATATATATATATATATATAATATATATATAATAAAGAACGATTTTGTTTGGCCCCCCGAAAAAAATTTCTGGATACTCTACTGTATTCATACTATATATATAAGTATGCATAATAACCAACAATAAATATATACTATATAGTATATATATATATTATATGCTAAATCTCAATTATATAGTATAGTATAGTATATATAATATATGTTTGTGTGTGTGTGTGTGTGTGGTTGTATTGCGGTGTGTGTGTGTGGCACGTGTTCTATATACAGTTCATAAAAGAAAAAAGATTCAATATTTGTTTTCTTTCCTATCCCAATTTTCTCTTTCGATTCATATATATATTATATATATATATACTATATATTATATAGCTATTATATATATATACATATAGTTATAATATATAGATGCATGACTATATACGGGAGAGTATTATATATAAAGAGTATAGCATAGTATATATATATCAGTGGCGACTCCAGCAACTTTTACTACCTGCTCTCTCTCTCTCTCTCCTCTCTCTCTCTCTCTCTCGCTAGTATATATATATACTATATATGTAGTATATTCCGAATATATATATATATATATAATAGCTATATATAGTATAGTACTATATATATATATATATATCAGCGTTACCCATATCTAGATGGTTCGATGTATAGTTATAAATTAGAATTTTAATAATTTAGCTCTAATTCCAAGCTTAAGCTCTGTAAATATTAAAAATTTTTTTAAAACCACTTTAAAATAAGAATAAAGAAAAAACTTAAGGAAAAAAAAATCTTGTACGAGCAATAAAGTTTACGTTTAGCACGATTAGATCCTTGGTCCCTTCATCAGAACTAAAAAAATTTTACAAATTATTATAAAACACAAAATATAAAACAACTTATTGTAAGAAATGGAGGATGAAAAAATATAAATTTCAACAAAGAGTCGTTCTAAGGTAACATTTCGCGATCCTCTTTTTTATCAAGTTATCCAAAAAATATTAATTATTTCAAAAAAGTAAGTCCGTAATATGATATGAATAAATTCTTTTGTGATGATGCGCATCAAAATGAAAAATCCTTTCTGAAATGTTGAAATTAATTTTTTTTTTTAGAAATGAAAAAGGACTCAATCAACCGATTTAAGTGTTTATCTTTGGAACAAAGAAATAAAAAAATAAGATTATAATAGTTCGTAAATATATTATATAAATGTAGTATACATATACTATAATATTTAGCTCATCTTATATAACTATTCTTCCATTGCTAAGAGTCTTTCTCACATCTAGTCTATATTACTGGTCCATCCATATATCTATATATATATATATATATGTATGTATATATTATATTATTATATATATTACGTATATATATATTTTAATTAATAAGGTGATATATATATATATGTAATATATATATATGCCACTATAACCTATATATTATATATATATACTACATATATATATACTATATAATATATAATATATATATATTAATATATATCATTATATATATACTTATAATTACTTGAGTTTCAAATAAATAATTTTTTTATACTATATATACCGTTTTCTATTTTGATTCTATGACTAACTTTAACTTTGAAAATATTTCAAAGTACTTTTTCTTTTTTTCTTACATAATAATTCTAAAGCATTTTTTGTAAATATTTCTTTATTTTATTTGTTTATAAAATATATTTTTTATAAAATCAATATTTATGTATGATTAGTATTTTAAACATTGTATTCAGTATTTATAAAACATTATTTATAAACTAATTTTATACTCTAAATTCACTATGATATGATATCCGCCATTGCTTTGGGCACGGATTATTCCTATTTTTAATGTGTTAAAAAGCGTTATTTAAATAGTGGCTATTTTTCCTTTTTCTTTTCAATTTTGCATTAATCTTTTATATCTATTATGTAATTAATTTCATTTATTTGACCAACTTTCGCAAAAAAAATTAAGGAGAACTAATTCGTTAAATTGCAAAAATAGATGTTTTCTAAAATTCAACTCGTGCTGAGCACGAGTAGCACGAGTGCAGCGAGTCGCCTCTGATATATAGTATAATACGTATATCATATCTATATAACTATTATATATATATATATATATATATAAGTATATATATATATATATATCATACGTATTATTATTATACCTATGTATATAATATATATATATATACCTATATCATATAATAAAATATATGTGTATGCGTGATGTGTGGTTGGTGTATTTATAAGGTGTTCGTATACATGTGTCATTATAAAATTCATAAAAGACATGAGATTTGAGAAAATGAAAAATGAAGACTTTAAAAAAATTTTTGAAAAAAAAGGATTTAAAAATGAGAATCCAATGTAATTAATTTAAAGCAGTTTAATTATAACTTAGTCCATGAATATTAAGTCTGTCTATATATACAATAATTATATATAATATATATATATATATATATATATACATATATATAATATATATATATATAATCAATGCGTATATATATATATTCAGATATATATATATAACAGAAACGAGTAGCAGAAGAATATGACAAAAAGTCGAAAAGAAAGCCTGCCCTTTACCGTGCCCCCTTATGAACCCTTAAGTTGAAACTCGCGCAGTACAGAAAATCAACCCTGAGCTCCTCACGGGACCGCGACGGACCCCTTACTATGGCATCTCGGTCAATGTGGGGTTCATACCTTGGCCCAGGTGGGCCACAACTCATATTCCCTTTCATAAAACGCAGCCATTCACTCCTATTATGCCACCTTTCTTCTCGCCTCGGCGAAACTCACATCCTTCTCCTTTCAGTCTCTCTTCCAGGCATTCAATCCACTTTTTCTTCGGAATCTCACCCTTCTTCGGATTCCCAGCACACTCACCACTATATATCCTCTTTTCCAACCAACTCAGTATCATCCATCATTTCCAACATGACCAAACCATTTCAATTATACTTTCATTTATTCTCTCATTTACAGACCGTATTTCACACTACCCATACATTAACGCAAGACGTAACACATACCCTCATGCCAAGACCCCTAGCGCGTTTCCAAGAGCTTAGTCCCTTTGACATTCCACCAAGACTTTATTGCACTAGCCATCTTTCCTGCCATTCTCAACTTTCCTACTACACTCTGCATCATCGTTTCCCTTTTCATCCAACATATAATCACTATAATATTTAAACATCAAGAATATTTTTCTAGCTACCCACCATCCAACATAACTTCACACTGAGGACGTTCCTCACTCACACTGCTTTCACCTACTCTTTATCTACATTTACTTTCCCAAACCCCTCTTTTACACACCCTGCCAATTCCTCTACCAATCCTCTCAAAGCTCTCTTCAGAATTCGCCACACCAAAATTAAATCAATCCGCAGTCGATAATAATAAGGTAGAAGCATCCCATCCACTCTTTTCCATTTCCAATTATGTATAGTATTATAATATATATATTATATAATATAAGTATAATATTATATAGTATATATAATATAGTAGTATATATATATATTGGCTGTTTATACTATAAGGTATATATATATACTATCGTGAATATATATATATTAGTAAGTGTAGTGTGACATTCGCACCGCAATAAACATCCGCATTAAAAATGGACATCCGCATTAACATATTTTCGACGATTTTAAAACTATCCGCATCAGCAATAATTAAATACGGGATGTTGCAGATCTTTGAAAAACAATGAAAAGTTATTAGTTTGTTGTTCAGTGTTTCATTTATTTATTTGGATGGTGGAAGTAAGAAGAAATAATTAGTCTCGTTTATGGTTCTCATATATAGAGTACTATATTATAATATTACTACTTATATATATATATAATATTACTATATATAGCGTATAAGCCGTCCATCAAGATATAAGCGTCAGCTACAACATCATATACATTATATATATATTATATATATAATCTATATATCACTAATATTAACTATATATATACTATATTATATTATACTACTATATATATAATACTATATATAATATATAGATATATATATTACCCTTAAACCGATACTAATATATAATTATATATATATATAATATTACTATATGTATATATATATATAATATTATACTGATATCATATATATAATATATGAATACTTATTATATATAAAACGAGAATGTGACCTTATATTAGGGGACATACTATTTGTACTCTTGGAAACCATTAGAACAACGTTCATACAACCTCGTATAATGATGAGCATTAGTTTCTTAAAAAAAAATTATCGAAATATTGGAAAAAAGGGACATTGAAAGAGTAAGCTTTCATTTCGTAATGCGCGATTCTGGAGCAAACATGGAAAAAGCATATTCCATTTCTGAGTTAAAAAATTTTGATTTTACAGTATATAAAATACAGTTAACAGTTAAAAATGGATAAACTCACAATAGGAAATAAATGACCTTGTTTATCAAACTTGTTGCGCGCTCAACGATGCCTGCCCATCTCATTTTCCATCATTCACAACATGGCTTTCAAGAAAGCAAGTTAAATAATATTCAAGAGAAACTTCAAATGCGTTAATTAAACGTTGTATACAAATGATTCACCTACAAGGTGGGACACCACTTTACATATGTTCAAAACAACCGAAAAATTGAAAGAGTCGCTTTGTTTGTATGCTGCAAGCAAATCCAAAATACCTGTCCTTAACAAATTAGAGTGAATAATATGGTATGGATGTGTGAAATCTCTAGAGCGTTAAGAAGAAATTACAAAAAAGCTTAGCGAATCAACATCTGCAATTGTGGATGTCATTACATCTTTTGGTTAGGCCTTAAAAAACCCCTCTTCGTAAGAAAGCTTGTATGGATAAAGCTGAAACATGCTGTTCCGTGCACGATAAACGCCATAGACTCCATCTCGTCAATGCTTGAATGAATTATATGAGAGAGATGAAGACAATTCCTATGCTTGCTGTGTCCATTTAGTAACTTTTTATATGAGACGCAATAATTTTATTAAAGCGAACTTGCAATAAGATTTAAAGGACTAGAAAATAATATCTACTATTAATAGTATATACTATATATATTATTATATATATATATATATATTATTACTTATAGAGTATATTATATTATAGTATATACTAGTATTGAAGTATCGATATATTTATATATATATATATATATATACTATATATATATATATATAATTAATATTAGTATATATCAGCTGTGAACTACTCTCTGAGGAAAAGAACAATCTTTACCTTTATGTCATCTAACAAACCTAATATAAGTGTGAATCATTTAAATATAAAATGAAAAGGTAATAAGCTATAAAGAATTTTAAACAATTTAAATTAAAATTATGAATTAAAAAATTCAATATAACTCATTAATTAAAAATAAAGGAATAGTAATAATAATAATATCGAGTATAATAATTAAAATAGTATAATATATTAATTAATATTATATTATCAGTTATAATATATATAATATTATATTATTAATATATATATATATATATATATAACATATATATATTAATAATATAATATAATTGTATATAATAATATAAAATATATATATATATATATATTAAACTATAAATAATATAATATATTATAATATTTAATATTAATATTATATATATATTATATATATATACTATATACTATACTAAATTATATTTTATATGTATAATGTAATATATTCTTGCTATTTTTAAGCCGAAATTTCTAATATTAAAAATTATAATATTATTAAATAAATTATTAATTAAGTAATCCCTAACTAAAAAAGATAATTTTATACCTGATTTCCTCAGTAGAAAGCTTAACACTAGTTTTATCATAAATTATATTTTAATTAATAATACCAAATATAATACTGCTCTTATTGAATACTCATAAGGCTCATACTGCTAATTCTAATACATAAATGAACATTTTCAAATAGTGAGATTATGAATATTTAAATAAGCGTAAAAATAAATAATATCTATATTAACTTATTTATTTATATTATTTTTTTTTATATATGAAAGTTATTATTTCATTATAACTTTAACACCTAACAGAATTATCTCGTAAAATTATTTTATAAAAAGCAATGGATATATTATATATATATATTATATATTATATATTACCGTGGCTTTTAATATTCACCATATATATAAAACTTTTATTTTTTTTTACTTTAGGAATAGGTAGCAATTTATTATTTATATTATTAACTACAAAAAAAATAAAAATATAATGAATTACATAAAAATTAATTGCATCTTCCAACCGGAAAGGTACGTCATGTCTAGCCAAAAACTAATAGCAATATTCGTGAGCTTTACTCTCAAAACAGGGCATTTTTACAAGATCTTTTACAATGATATGACCTTAATCCTCCAGCAGTTTCTGAAATTCAATTCATCTCACTTCTATCGTTTATGCTTGCAAAATAATATAAGATCATAAAAGAGCTGTCCTAAGACGTAATATCTATGCAAATTATATCTCTTTCGCAAGCAGTCTCGGCAACTATATCTTTCTTGTAGAGTAAAGAAGTCTGGAAGAGGAAGGGTCTTAAAGATCAAGTATTGTACCTGAATGTATCAATTAGATTATTATAGCTATTTTGTCTATCAAACAGTCAGTCTTTGTGGATTAAGATCTTCCCTCTCTATCATTTTTAAAAAACGCATCTTTAATCAAAATCAAGCATGTCGTTAACCAAATTGTACTTATAAAATAAAAATTATTAATTAGATATTAACAAATACTCTTTATGTGTAATCATAAAATTAATTAATTTCGGCAAACTATCCCGAGAGCAAATGATCTTAAATTATTATAGCCAAAACTCACAACCACAACACCACACACACACACCCAACACACAAAAAAAACCTTAATATAATATATATAATAGCATATATATTATCATAATAATATAATATATTAATATTAATATATATATATATATATATATATGATATATATATATATATATATATTATATATATGAGTATATACTCCATATATATATAGTATATTAATAATATATCATATATATATAATATATATATACTCACTATCATATTATATATATATATAAATTATTAAATATTTAATATACCTTGCAGAGGTAATATTATACATACATAACCTATATATTTAATTTTATTTAATATTACTAATAGCGGGTGAGCAGGTAAATTTTAATTGATTACTATATAACTTATAATTTACAAACGATATATAACTACCTTATCATACATAAGTCTTAACTTAAAACGTGATTTAAAAGATTATTATAATCATCGTTATTATTTCATTTTAATTATAATTATTTTTATAATTAAATGAAATTTCCACTTTTTTCTGAAAATGATTATTTTTAATATTTTATATCGTAAAAAAAAAAAAAAATAAGAAAAAATAAAACGTCATTTGAGTATAAAAGGGTTTGAGAAAAAAAATATATATAATAAGGTCAAAAACCACTATTTATTAACATAGCAACATATTAAATATCTTATCAAGTTAGAGTGACCACAGTCTTCTCTCTAACTAATGATTCCACCCAATACTATTGCAAATAATTAAATTTCAATTAAATAAAAGATTCAGTGTGAAATTATGACATCATTATTTTTATAATTAAATCTAGAAATTCGTTTACACATTAATCTGAATTAACTCAACTCAAAATATATTATAAACTCAAATACCTGAGCAAAAATGTCCCAATAATATATAAGAATATAATATATATGATATTATAAAACATAATATCATTTACTATTATGCTATGTAATAAAAGTTACCTTGATATCTAATAACTTATAAATATAACAATAGCTCAAGTATCAATATTTAATAATAATAATTATAGAAATTTGATAACACGAAAGCAGATCCTTGAAGACTCAAGTTAAATCCATATTCTATTATTTATTTATAACAACTATACCAGTCTTCTCAAGTCTTAACTCAGAACATAAAGCCACATAGTATTATAAAAGATTCATTCGTTGAGTGAATGAAAATATTCATAGTATTTGTCTCTCAATGAACTAAATAAATGATTATGATACAGTATACATTCGACTATTAACATTACTGTTAACATGAGATAATTAATTTTAATATTAATTATACCACTCAGTTAATTCAATTATGAATATGTATGTTACTCTAATAGTCTTAAGATAAAATTATTACTAATAATTATGATTTCTATTATATATATATACTTTAACCCAACCAGTTAAACATTTATCATATTAATTAATGCGGTATTATTATAACTATACTACGTCAATACATAAACGCACCACTAGTAAGTTAGGTAAAGGTCTATTCGTGAGTATAATATACAGAACGGGGAAGTACCCCCTTATACCCCCATGAAACCCACACCATATCAACAGACAATACAGCATTCACAGTGCTAAACTATGTAACTCCGGGGGGGTGATTATACATAAGCTTACATGAATTGGCTTGACTCATTATATAGATTGGTAGCTCACGTCACCGCCTTAGATAAATTTAGTGAAAACAAATATCCACGTAAATAACTAGACCTGGGAGTGTGGGTGGAGTATATGGTTATTGTCAGGGGCGGTTCATATCGAGCGAGAGATCATTCCGAACATTGCCGATACTTCGATAAGGACGTTTGGAGATGTGATAAGATAGTGTCAGTTTTACAAACTGTCAATGAATAAGATCACGTGATTAGCAGATAACAAACACTTCACTCGCCGAAGGACACTGGGTACTCACTAGTAGCAGTATTGGTTACTCACGACTCAGCTCTCAGGTGTAAAGCTCACGCCCACCAACTCACTCAGATTGCATAATGACGTTATAGGTATCTTTCATATAATTTTTTATTTCTTATTTTATAATACATTAGATCATAACACCCTCACTCCGCGGCCACTACTGCAAGGACAAGGCTTATGTACCTACAGGTGAGCTCCACGACGCCGTGGAAGGACCGATTTATACGTCTGCGTGCATTACAGATTAAGCGCCACACAACAGCACTAAACATTCATTAGCATAATATTAACAAGCGGCTCACCGGTACGGTACACTGCACCAGGCGATGAGTTGCACAATACAGTGCTCGTCGACGCCTTATTATGCACCATCGCACAATCACGGAACATCTACGTATAGGGCTCATAGCGACTGGCATAATTTGCCCTACTAGAAGAACACATAACATTGGACGATGCGACGATTGACCAAAGGAATTGGCTCTCACTTAACTAGGACTCGAGCTAGAGTGTCTATCTGTATGCCTCTCGACAGTCGTGCTTAGAGTATATCTACTTGACGACCGAACGAGAGGTTCGCGCAACATAGCAACTGCTGCAGTGAGGCCTCAGCCTTTATCGTATATGGTCTGGGGTGAGAGGGCATATCTTTTTACATATATATTATACTAGGGGCCTAGATAGTGAGGTTATGCTTTTCTCTACGATAATGGCTATAGGCCTACTTCATTACACAGCCGTTATAAGAGTTAATATCACAATAAAAATCTACTATATTCGAACCATTATATATGTCAGTGCCATTAATAGCCCCCTACATAGGTACTTTTTCAAGTCTACAATATGAGTATATTATTCTAGTTACTCAATGCAAGCACACCACACAAGGTATACCCTCAATATGTATGTGAACGACTAAGTTGGGACTGTTCAAAATTACGGTATGTTGGAGTGGCCAGCATTATAGTCTCACGGTACTCTCAAATCTCAATCGAAACATTTGTATTAAAGATTTATATTCCTGAAATATCTCAGGATCCGTACAAGCTGCAGCCCTCTCCACGGACCCTGCCCCGGAACCTGCGACAGGTGCACTGCACAAGTTAATGGAGGTATTTCATACACTCATCGCTTTTCTCACACGACTATATTTGTCATACCACTCATTGATAGAGTGCATGCCCAGGACTGGAGTGTCAGGCAATCACCGTGCCAGAGGGTGTCTACACGGTATATACTCATAATATATATTAATAATAATTATATATTATATATATTAATATATATTATATATATATTATATTAATTTATAGTAATATATATATTATATATATTATAACTATTAATAATAAGATATATATTATATAATATAATTAATGTAATATATTATATTATAATTTAATACTCGATGTTATTTTCCTCCGACTGAAAAATATTGATTCACTCGAAAAGTCGCTTTGAATAAATTTTGTACTCTTGGAAGTTTTCTGAATCACAAAATTGATTAGTGAGTATTATTTATTAAACACCTTTTGTGAGAATCCTGAAAAATGTTTCTCGAAATTCTCGAGGATGAAAATAGTCTTCCGATTATCTAGTATAAAAATCTAATTCGACAGTATTTGCTAAATTCTATTCCAAAATATATATATAACGTCCTCAAATTTATCATTCACACTCTACCGAAATTTATAAAGTGGCTTGATAATTTATTATAATGAGTAAAATAGAGTTAAAATATAGAAAAGTCATAAAATATAGATTAATATAGTTCATATAGTTCATATAGTTCATATATATAGTTCATATATAATCATTAATATAATATGTATTATATATATAGATAACTTATATATATATACATATGATATATAATATATATATATATGTAGTATATTATATACAGTTATATCTACCTTTATATTATATCTAACTACCATTACTCACCAGATTAGGACTCATATTCGCCGCCCTGTCTCTATGTATATGGTGACTCATGCAACCTTCCTGTTCCATTTCATTGAGCTATCGAACCTGCTATTCGGATCCTGGAAGCACTCTATAAGAACAATAACTCGTTACTACGGGTAACCGCAATGACATTTCGGATGTCATAGTCCTTAAGTGTGAGTTTTAAGTGAGTACTTCAGGTTAAGCTGGTATATGTCACTCTCTTATTCAATTATAGTAACTACACTCTTACTATCCATTTCGGGCCTATATTATAATAGTCATCTATCATACCCATTTAAAGTATCCTCTCCTGTAACTATCGTGTTTTCTAGGGCGGCATAATAGTTTCACGGAATCAGTAGTTATGCTGCGAGTTAATTCATAATGCGTAAAAAACTAAGTAAAGGGCTGGAGCATTGTAGACTGGCTTGCTCCGCCATAGAGAATACTTTATGCTGTAAAGTAATAGAGAAGTCTAATATCTGAATACATATGCTTAAACGCATTATATATTAACACAACGTGGAGTATCGATAATATTAATATTATAATCTTTCCATATTGAATAAGTTGATGTTATAATAATGCCTTTGGTATAGATAATTCCCTTGTTTACTAATTACATTAATCATAATCGATAAGTTAAACTCTCAAGAGTTCTAAATATTAAATAAGTCATCATCCTATCGAGGTATTATCATACGTATATTAACCGGTATAATATAATACTAATAAGCTGTATGCATAGTACTAGTATTTATAGTTAATAGATATAATATACTCTTATAACTAGTATATATATATAATATTAATAATAATTATTCATCTCATCAGAACCCTTCCACTCAAAGACTGGGGGTTAGGTGTACTTAACATATGTTATCATGTAAAATAGAAAGAGTTAGAAGAAGAAGATATACGCAAGTCGAAAAGAAAGCCTCAACCTCACCTTACATTATCTTTTATACCTTTTAGTGGTAGAACTACGTTCGCAGTCAGAAAACTCCACCCTAGGCTTCACGGGACCACGACGGACTCTCATCTCACTACGGTTTCTCTTCAATGTAGTGATTTGACTATCCTATTAGCCTCAGGATTATGACCACATAAACCCATACTCCTCTATCACAAACCTTCAAAATTCACTATCCGTAATTTCTGAATTCGCACCTTTCTTTATATCATCGCCCTCTGCCAAAACTCAACACGTATTTCTCTCATACTTCGAGAGCATCTCCTTAGTTACTGAATAACACATCAGCATAGTATCTCAACTTTTTCTTTCGCCGGCGTATTCATACCCTCAGAGTCACTCTGGTCACTCTCCTCTCCAGTATCGACAAGAGCAGAATCATCTCATCTCACATTTACTAATACCGCTATCTTAATTCTAGCCGTTGAGCGCGTCCATGGCACGCTGACTATTTTCATGTTCTCACTTCACTTTTCCACATACCAAACCATGTCCTCAAAAGCGGTTGCGCTTTCTAATTTATTTCTGCTACCATATTATCTCACCGTGTACTTACACCACTCATAACAATTCTATCGTCTGACGACTTCACTGCGTTTTCATTACCTTCATTCTTTATCAATCTCGTTCTCACATCACTCTTTAATATATACAAAAAATACAGAATATCTACCCTCCGTAGATATGTTATCTAATTCTTGTAAACACCATTATTTGATGCATAATATAATGATTACTACTTACTAACATCACAATGGTTAATTCCCTGACGTAGTACGTGTTCGACTACTATATACACTTAATAAACATCATATATAGTGTAACATGCTCAAACATTTACTGCATCATGATATAAGACTCACTCCGAGAGCACTCAAGATTTTTAATCTCCTTCTTACTAACTTATCCACTCACAAACTAGTATTAAATTGGCACCAGCAACCTTTCTGCCAATTTCCAAACTATATTCCTACCACACTCATATATATGCTAATCATCCGAGTTCCCTTTCATAATTCCAAACATTATTATTCTTAAAGTTTAATCCACTTCAGCGGACACTTAGTTTATCCAAGCATACATCTCCTAATCACATCACTAAGCTTACACCGGTACTTGATCAATGCAGCCAAACATAACCTAAACCTTTCTCTTATTATACGTTTACTTAAACAAAACTCACTTTACTTTACTACAGCACTCAATCACCTACCAAATATCTCTACAAACGAATCGCTTATGCGAGCAAATAAGCTCTTACTGCAGATCTCGTGTCCAACACAACAAGCCAAATTCATATTGCCAAATACTATATATATAGTTAATAGGTTAGTACGGGGCAAGTCTATCCACCTTTCTACTCATTCCAATTGCTTCCATCATTTATTAAAAACCTCATGACCCTGCCACCTACCCACCTCTATTTAATTCTTTTATATCACCACATCCAATACCCTAAAAATTATGAATTACCTAAATGAACTAACCCAGAGACATAAAACACATCCCTGCCCTCTAACCTACGCTATACTTTAAAATTTATTAGTACAATATATATATACTACTAGCCTACCTGCCAGTAAATAACATTTCTTTGCTAATTTAAATGGATTTATAACAATCCACACTATCTATCAACTTCACATTTAAAATCCTTATACCACCAGCTTTACACACCTAATCGTTACATATACTAATTTAATTTGAATCCATTCATGAAAAGCCAATATCCATCTCTTAATGACTACTCACTAATAGAGCTTCTTCACTATAAATTATAATCTTATCATACGTCCTGTTGACCCATAATCCATAATCGTAACACGGCTTATAGTATATTAATCATTAAAAAATAGCTATCACTGAATACTATAGTATAGCTGATGAATATTACCTAATATAACTATAGATTTAACTTAATTAATAGCTTTAATATTATCTATATACTAGATCAGTTATACTCAACCTCACAGTTACGCCGCTATATATAACTTATCAAATACGGTATAGGTACCTTATATATATTAATTAATATAAGTTTTTACTAATAATACTAATAATATTAAAATATTAGTTTAAGTATATATTATTATTAATATAATTTTTATTTTTTTAATCTCATTTAACTTTTTATTACACTTATGTCATAATCTTTTATAAATAAATCACCTAGCGGTAGTCTTCATACCTATATTATATTGAACATATTATAATAATAAAGTATAAATACTGGTATAGCTAGTATACTCTATCAGACGCACCTAACCTTCTACTGAAACCTTAAAGATATAGAGAGCGAATCGTACTTTCTACGAAAGAAATGAGAGGCATAGATTGAAAGAGATAGAAACATAATGGTTATATTAAGCAAATAGTTTGATGGTATAGAGAAGTAGCTATTATTTAATATTTGATAAGCTCTAAAATAAAATATCGATGTTTGATTATAGAAATAATTATCTTAAGGAATGATATAAATAATAACATCGGAAGAAAGATAAAGAAAGTAAGAAGACTTGATAAATATGAAATGGATCGAAGAGCTAACGAACCTAAACAGGACTGTGTTGTGTGGATTGCATTGAAGCGTGATATATAGTGAGTTATCATAGACAGTTTTTCTTATAACTCACTTAATCTTTGTTCAAATAATGTCAACATTCAATGCTGGTTATACTGCTCAATCCTTTTATAGGTTGTTCATACAAGCATATAATAATCTGTAACCAACTTACTGTGCTTCAATTTATAAAAATTATACTCTCAGTGAGAAACCTTACTTACTAGGTAGATATAATGTAAATGGGATCGAAATTGGACAATTACCTGGACTCCTCGTTTGCGAAATAAACTCGATAACGAATTAAAAATAATATGCTTAATATATTTTGTCCAGAATTAATAATAATAAACTACTAATAAGACTAATACTAATAACTCAACTATAATTCAATATAGTGAAAAAAAAATACAAGTAAAAACACATCTATGAGCCAAAAGTAAAGTTTACTGTAATAGTTGAGATCAACTATATAAGTACTATATTATAAATCTCTAATTGTGCCTATACCTCAAGGTATTTAAAGGCGTTGTGTTTTTCCTATTATTAAAACTATGTATGTCATGACGTGAGCGATATTATATCTCTTTTTGAGAAAATTTGTGATCGAAATTTATTGTGTAATTTTCAGTTCTAAAAAATTTTTATAAAAAAAACACTAAATATTTGTCCCTATATATTTGCACTTGATCCAGTTGACTCTGTCCTAAATTATTCTATTCTATCCTCGTAATACGAGGTCTAAAATACTAATTGAAGTTTTCTGATTATACTTATTCACGATGAGTCTTAATCACATATTGTGAGTGCATATGGATAATATGAACCTAGGTTCATTTAAATAGGTGACGCTCGCTAAATACAATAAATAATTATTTTGTTTAATTGGTTATATAAATTTAGTAATTTACTAATGATAGTTATGATAGTGATAAATTATATATAATATTAAATAAGAATATTAACTCAAATATACATCCACCCTTCCTCAAGGAATTAGATACATCGAACAGAAATTCAGTCTTGATTCTATATCCTGTTAGTAATTAAAATCTATTATATTAATATATACTATATATATAATAAAATTATATATACTATATATACTATAATAATATAAGTATTAATATATATATGAATACTATAATATATATTATTAGATTATATTAGCTATATATCTCCTTTAAATCATACATATATTAACATAGATATATAATAATAATATATACGATAATATTTATATATACATACTTATATTTATTATTATATTATAATTATTAATATATATATTATTATTATTTAATATATATATATATAATTTATTATATAATATATATATAATCCTATATATATAGATATATATATTATATATATTAGTATATATTATATTAGAATTATCATTAATTAATAATAATAATCATAGTATATTAATATATAATATAGTAATATATTATATAATCATATACCTATATTATATTGAATATACTATAACTATATTATTATATAATAATATAATATATATTATATCATATATTATATATATCTTAGCACAATGTCGTATAATATATATATATGTATGCTGAGAATTATTCATATAGTACCTAGGTAGGTAATATCTCTACGTTAATAAAAACTCAAGAAATGACCCTGAGAAATGTTATATATACTATATATATTATTACCGAAGTATTCGAGATATACTGGAGCCGTTTTTTTTAAGCCGAAACTATCGCGTAGGCGACTCATTAGTATATAAATCATATTATTATATTAACTATTATATATAAACTAACCGAAAATCCTATTGTAGCTTTATAAACAAACGAAAAGAAGCTGTTCATAATGATTGTCTCTCAAACTTCCATATTTAAAAATTGAAAAAATTTTAGAAACATTGTATTTCCTAATAAACAATATATTAGAAATATAATATTTATAGCCAAATTTTGCAGCTGCTTTACTATATAGGCGTGAAAAAATATCAATTTTCATAATTTACTGATCAATTTGGCGAAAAGAATGGGCGCTTCAATTGACATTTTTCAAATGTATTCTTAACAACAATAGAATTTCATTTAGTTGACTACGGAGTGATAAAGGACTTAAACATGGTAGACTAGGTTCATTTAAGGGGAGAGTGGTCCTTGCTATCAATTGTCATGTTTTTATTCACATGTTGCAACTATGTATTCACGATTCAATATTATATCAGAAGTCTGGTAAAGATATTTTATTTACCTTGCAGAATGCATTATCCTCTCATTAATTCACCACTTCAGCCAACGCGGCAGCTGCAGAAGCCATAAAACTTTACAGATTGCAGCTGCAATGTCAAACAGCACGTAAATTAATTCAAGATCGTTTCTACAATGCTGGAACAGGAACTTATTTATATGCTTAAAAGATTTGTTTTGGAACAAAAAAAGTCCCCTCTATCCATTTCGCGCTGCTGAATAGCAATCAGAAAATGTTGACTTATCATTTTCAGTGGCAAAATTATTTCATTTGTACTTGAGCCCATTTGACAACATCACTAAAACAAGCATTAAACGTGGAGTAACAGTCGCCCAAAGTGATCCCTTCCACTTTAGCAATAAATCTATTTTTAAATAAGCAATTAAAAAGCAAAAGCTTCAGTGGAATAATTACACTCGTTGAAGAAGCTTAAGAAAACAGTAGAAAAAAAAGACTTTCTAAGTTTCTATGTTGTAAATTTTTGTGTGTAGCTAAATTTTTTACTTAAATCAAGCTTAATTTCTCTCAACATGAGTCAGATGAATAAGTAAAAAATATGCGTCGCTTGAGGCATTGAGGAGGGTTCATGTGAAAACCCTTTTAGCTCCTGACTCTTCTTCTGCTGACGATGATTTATCGTAGTGGGGAAAGTGTAAGCTGAAGTTCCATTTTCACTTCTTTAATTGGATTGTTCTTTAAAGAATAATTTGTGGCATCAAAATCGTCTTACAGAAAAGAAAGTGAGAGTGAAACAAAGAACAGTCCCATTCCTTCTGACGAGTTGTGATTATTTGTAACATAGAAGTAAAAGGGATACTTACAGCGCTGCATCCAAATTATACCTCCGACCCTAAAATAAGTTTAGTGACCTACTTTGACCAGCTGAATGACAATGACATTTCCCTTATCAATTTGGTGGAATTAAAAGGCACAGGAAATAGTCTTTATGAATTTAAAAACATCAGCATAATAAAATAAATACCTTTCATGTATCTCCACTCACGTTCAATCTCACAGTTTATACTCGAAAGTGTGTAATATTATATATATTTATATATATATATACACTAATCACAAAGTGTGTTCCACAATCAAGATTCTTGAAGATTCTACAGGCTAATTGTTCCACGAATCAAGATCTTGAATGGCTGCTACAATTGCTATAGCTGCCATTCAAGATACTTTTGCTTTTACTTTTACTTTTTATTTTTACTTTCTGCAGAGATAAATAAAGATAGAAATTTGTATCTTTATATTTTCGTTGTAAGAATCTTGAATGGTTGAATAGCTTTTTGATGTAAACAAACATTGGAGTGTTAGGCTACACAGCCTAATATGTGATTAGACTCTTATAATACGTTTTGTCAACCTTCTCACTGAAATATAATTTTCATACAATTTATTACGTGGCATTATTTGTAGTTTTGATAGTAAATTAACTTCAAACAATTTTCAGTTGTTCCAATTTTATCATTATTCTTTGTTTTTTACAATAGATTCATATAAATATGTTTTAGTTTGTTGATAGATATGGATTAGTTAACCTTCAAACAATTTATTTCAAGGTATAAGTGATCCAAATAGTTGTATTACTGAATCTCTATGGTGACAGCCATATTATTACCATTATGAAATAGTATCTTTGTTTCTGAGCTCTACAACACGTATGCTATGGTGTTAATAACATGTAAAATCTCTCTTGTGAACATCGTGTGGCTTTGCTGATATTGTTATATTTATGTACAATGATTATTTATGCTATGATTTAGTATGATACAATAAATTAAAAATATAGAGTAATCTGCAGACATATTTTACTAGTTCTGAGTGAGTCTACTAATACAGCTTATGAATGGAAAAAATCTCGACATACACATATTTCAGGAAGTCTAATTTATATGTTATGTCATAAAAACTATGCAGAACCTCCGTCATTCTTAATGGAAACTCTAATCTTTGTATAATAAATATACAAATATTAATTAATAATTAATTATTAATGGTTATTATAATGACTTAATATAGGGCACATAGTAAATTCTATTGGATAGTACTTATAATATGGGGGGATCGACATGATTTAATAGTTTATTATATTGTAAGATTGTTTTAATGTATTAGGGGGGGCTTGTAGCCGGATAATGTCATCACGTAGTAAAGTAAGTGGTCGGAATATATATATTTAGATATAAGAACATTAACATTATTCATTTATAATATTGCATTCTCCTTATTCGGCTCTATAGATATTAGAGAATAGTATGAACGTAGTAGTCAAGTACCTAAGTACGTGTATCGCAATAATAAATACTTAAGGATAATTTATGAAGCCAAACTCATGGTTATATATAGACTTTATTATGACAATGATGACAAAAATATCTTTACTAAATTCCGTATTATCATAAAATCCACATCAGGACATTAAATAACCAATTATTAATTATCACAGTAAGTATCTTCCTCCATTCAACTACTTATTTATCCTTATCTCAATTTACATTAAAATATGAGACTTATAACAGGTTTTTATATTATATATATTATTAAGACAAGAGCACAGCGCTAACGATTAAATGGTACAGAGATAAGAAAGATCAATAATTATCTCTATTGGCAAATTGATTCCTCATACTATATTTCGTAAATCACACCCTTTAAGTAGCTAATAATAATACTTAAGCTTAGTTAGTAGTTCATAATATATATAGATAACGTATAATTTATCAATATTACCTAATTTAAGCCCTTAGATAGAGTAAGATATAATGTGGAATTTTAAACATCATTAAATAGATTAACATATAATATACAAGTATATAGTAATTTTAATTAAAGAAACAAAAAAAAGCATTTATGTTTTAATATAAAAAAAAAAAATAAGCGATCTTAGTATTTTTATTAAAAATATTTTGACATATAATAAAAAAAATAACAATAAGTTAAAAAAATACATCAGTTACTTAATCCTCTCCTACACGTAGAATTGTAAACACCTTAGTATTGTATTTATACGATACTTACATATATCATATTGAGATATTTTTATTTTTATTATTTTCACAATTATTATATATATATATAGTATTATAATATATATATTACATATACAATATATATATTAGATATATTATTTATAAATGGGTATATAGGAATCGGACATGTAATTATAAATAAATTCGTGAAATATATATAATTATTATTAAAAATACTTATTAAAGTATATAATTGATATGCATTTGAGTGATAAAAAATGAATATATTTATATTACGAGTATATTCACTTAGATTTAATATATATTTTATAACTTACACTATATTATACCTGGAATTAATATAATTGTGTAAAAACTTAACGTAAATACGTCATTTGGATAGCGCAAATTATATATATACAAGTTATAGTAAGTAGATCCTCTCAGCTCTCTAAGGTGGACATATACGTGAGGACTTATATATATCGTCCTACCCTTCGTTCCACCCCATTCGGATCTAGAGCCCCCAATAAAATCATTTATATTCATAAAAAATCATTATGTATGAATAAAATGAAAGTGTTAAACTATAGTATAAAGATATTAAAATTAATTACTCAACTAAAATATAGTGCAATAGCAAAACTTATAATACATTATATGGAATACAGACTAGTTAAAGAAATTGTATGAAAATTTTAGGTTTTTTTATTATTAAAATTTATTCCAAAAACATTTTAATCGTATATTATACGGATCCCTGAAATAAACAAATCTATATAGTAACAGTAATATTAGAAATTTTTGCATTAGAAATATAGAGATTTTATTAACATTTTTTAACTAAAGAGTTAATAAAAAAGATAAAGAATTATATAAATAAATCGGGTCCTCTCGCCATCCTGGGACGATCAGGGTAGGATAATTCCACTATTTACTCCACTCTCACTAATGGGTTACTACGGAACCCCCTTCTTTATGGGATTTTAGGTGTGTCCAGCGTAGTGAGTTTCTAGTATCGCACTCTCTCTCTAATACGGGAATATAATAGAAAAGATATTACCCTCCCGCTGATCCATACTTATATACGCGCTCGAGTCACACTAAGAAAAATAAAGTTATATGCGCTAATCCCAATTAAATGAATTAGTTTCTTCTACATATCGTATGTTTGGAGATTATAAAAAAATACAAAAAAAATAAAAATTTTTTTTCATTTCATCAAATGCATGACGCGACTCCATAATGATATATCAAGTTTTTCTTGTCACTACTCTATAACTTTTAGATTGGCAACGGCCCTATTATAGGATTTTTGTAATATGAGTTAATATAGTATATACCTTATAATAATAATAATATAATATTATTATACTATATATAATAGTATATATATAAATATATAAATAATTAATATATATATACTATTAATTATATAGTATATATACTATATAAGTATATATATATTATATTATATAAATTATATGATATATTTATAGAGATATAGATATAAAATATTGAATATTAATAAGTATATTATTTTTTTGATATTATATATATTATTAATAGATATATATGAAATAAAATATCATAATATTTAATATATATATATTATATATATTATATTAATATAATATATATAGGTATTCATATATTATATATCATATTTTTATTATCTTTTTCATAAGATATATATTTAATTAATATATATATATAGAAGTATATATGTTTAAGAAAAATACTAACATCGATGAGTTCAAGCTGATCACAAAAATATTATAAGATTATTTCACTTACGTAATAAAGTTCATCATATTATGAAATATTTGTGATAATTCTTCGTAATATTATATTTAATCACTAATTCTTGACGAGAAAATATAATATAAGTTAATTATATTTCGCAAGATAATAGCACGCGTAATCAGACCAAACTCTAAGAAAAATATTAAAAATCAATTCTTCTTTGATATCTTTCAACGAGAGTTTGCATGTAGACGACACATAAAACTCTCAAATGTCGAGTATAATTGTAATAGTGCAACGGTTGTATAGATCGACAATAAAAAATAGTACGCTAGAAGAACAATCCTGACAAGAGCATACGAACTAAATTCACCATGTATTTTTGTCCAGAAAAGAGGATGTCAGTACTGACTCTGTTGATCGATGTAAAGATGTGAGAGCAATAGTCTCGATTATGCAGAAAATGAAGACTTGTATTGTCTATTATACGGTTATAAGTAAGAATGTTGCTGATGTGCGGCGCTGAGTGAATAAAACATGTACCTACCACCCTGATATTTGGGTATTACATCAATTAATAGTGATGAACTCTTTAGTTACACCAAACTTATTGTATATGATATAATTTAAATCGTATTTAATATTATAATAGAGTTTAATTATTTATATTTTATCTTTTAGTGGATTATAAAGAAGCTATATAAGAAATTAGTGCAAGCTGCTGTCAACATTAATGTATTATATATTAATTTATATACACCTGGTAGGGTTGCGGGTGTTTGCTCGTTAACTAAGTATTATGTGTATTATTGTACAAAAAATAATACGATATTTATTAATATAAAGATGTAATTTTAAAAATAGTTTTAAAAATTAATTTCTGCTACTTATTATGAATCATGTTCCGTTTACACAACATCAGTAATAATTTCAATGTAGTATCATATATCAAACAATTAATATTAATAAATAATAAGAAATATAAAGCCAAAAAAAGATAAAAAAAAAAAATAAAATAGATAAAGCTATATATATATATATGATTAATAAAATTTAATTAATATGAGTACCTTAATATATATTTTATGAGTATCTAATTAGTCGCCGTTCACTACTAATATGTATTTATATAATGGAGTTTAGAATTATATATCCGTGAATCAAAAGAAAGAATAAAAAAAATCAAAACTCATGAGAATGAGAGTCCTTTACTTCTAAAACAGTAGGTAAAACTATTCTATTAAAAAATAGGATTAATATCAAATTATATTATATATAATCATTAATAATAATAATTATCTTAATAACTATATATATATATATTAATATTAATATAATATATTTATAAATCATGTATAGTATATTATTAGTAGTATATAACTGATAATATTTATATTATATATAGTTATAATATATATTATAATATTAATTTTAACCGTATCAATATAGTTAATATATATAATATATATATAAGAGTATTATAATAATAATAAATGATATTATTATATGTCACTAGATAGTGACTTAGGCATTATTTACCGCTCTTTGTCGCTAGTTTACCCGTATCAAGTGTCCTCTATACGTAATCAGGAACTACAGATTGAGGGGCGGACTAAGGTCAGGAGGTTATGGCTGATAGAGTCGTCTAAGGAATTATTTAGCCGGACTATTTGAGCTACTGTGCGGATTCAAAATATATGATTTCCGATTCACCTTTATGTTATCCGCACCTTTAAAAAAATGTAAAAATATTAGTTTATCTGTTTTAATTAAGGTGGCTGAAAATTTATCGAGGGAGGCAGTCATTGTGTTGTTATTATAAAGAAAAGATAACAGTTTACTTAGTAAGTTTAAGAACTAAATAACTATAACATTAATATTTATATAAAAAAAAAAAAAAAAAAAAAAAAAAAGATAATCTATATATATATATAACCTCCCCAAGCAAACCAATCCACAACCTCCCCTGATGTCACATAGTATATAATAAGCTTGTTTAAATTGATTTTACAGACTGAATGGCTATTAACCCTCATCTATACTTAAATTAATTATATTAGTCTATAAATAACAGGCATATTAAATAAAATTCTGTGTAAAACCCAAATATAAATATATGATATAGATATATATATATATAAATAAAATATAGAATACATATATAGTATATATATCTATATATATAATATATATATAATTAAATATATATATATATAATAGTATATTATATATAATAAATATAAAATAATTATATATAGAATATAATATAATATATATATAATTATAATATTAATATATAGTATATTATATATATATTATTAATTATATATATAGATAGATATATAGATATAAATATATATATATAATAATAGTATATAAATAGTAGTATATATATTATATATATTATAATATATATATAAATAGAATATATATATATAAATATATAATATACTATATAAATATAAATACTATATATTCATATATAAAGAAGATAATATTATATATATATAAGTATATATGGGATTACACAAACGATTAAATATAAATATATATATAGATAAATATATATAATATATTGTAGATATACTATAGTATAATATATAAATATATATAATAATAGCTACTGAGCTGATACGTAGCATAGCATCGATGGCTACAGATCGAAAGGTTTCATGGATTCTACTAAAGTCTTTGGACGAAATAGACCTTCTTAAATCTTATTTTATTGTCAAAATTGTCAGAAGGAGTCAAATTTTCTTCACTGTGAGACCTTAATTAACAATGGACGCTGAAGGAAACAACACAAGCATTTCTCTCAAAAGGACAATCTATCTCTTTCACATAGGCAGAATTGTGAACTGTTCATCGGTAAGTATAATACAGCTCTCCTAGTTCTGCTGCCGTAGAGCGAATGATTAGTAATTGGGGGCGATATTCTGGAGAGTGTTGGAAGATATGCTTTAAATTTTGAAGCAAGTTCTTTTAAAGGTAATATTGATCTCTTGTTCTTTGAAGACGGCACAATGAGGAGGAAGTGAAAAATCTTGATTTTGTAAATATTCATGCTCAATCTATCTATATATAGAATAATTTTGTAAGGATATATACTATTTAGATTTTAATATTAAAATCTTTTGTGAACTCGCACATTATTAGCGGGAAATATACACTGTGACGTGCGGACTTGCGATAGGGAGTTTGATGGTTGAAATAAGTGCGCGAATGGAGCGCTACGACAGCGTTTCTCGGGGTGACAGAAGGTGCCTAGCGAACTACCCTAAATGAGCGGGGTGCCCACTCTGATATATATGATAATATATGAAATAATATATTCAATTATATGGGGGGATATATAATATATATATATAAATATATATATATATATAGTAATAGTATAGTATATTATATATATATATATAGGATCTTTCGTGTTTTGATGACTGTTGAAATTTTTCCGGATTACTAGGAAGATCACACAACTTTTTCCATGGAATCCAACATATATAATTGCTTTCTCTTCGAGCAACTTACTTCTTATATTTTATTTAATTTAGAATAGTTATGAGAATGCATATAAGAAGCTGCTTCCTGGACGTTATTCGATTTTTACCATCATTATACAAGGAAGAGAAAAATAAGTTTGTATTAAAAGAACAACGAATTATAAGAAAGTGAGCTTTCAACGAAATACGGAATATAAAATAATCTGGTATACATATAAACGGCTTGATGAAAATATGATAGTTTTCTCGCGTATTCATAGTGACCCAATGGTAATTTACATTTTTTACTGGAATCAAGTTTGAATACGAAATAGTGAATTTTCTTAATTATTTTAGTGAAAGACGATGCTGATAGAGTTTACCAAAATAAAGATATCAATACCCAATAAGTAAAAATTTGCAAAAAGTGCATCATGAACGATGGTTATAGTAAGTGTAAAGATTAAAAGAACAATGCTCGATGCCCAAAGAAAAGCAAGGTGTAATGAAACTGTGCCAATTTGAGAATATACATGGGTAGGTTTAAAGGTAAGCTAAATATATTCTTTTATATGCTCACAATGGTGTAGAGGAAACGATCTATTAAGATTCTGCGAAGAATAATAATTTTTTTAAACGAAGGGATTTTAGTACGATTTTAAGAAATCACGATTTAGGTAAATTAATAATGAAATGAATTAAACAAAATCAAATTTCTTGCATTACCTAACCTAACTAACAAACCTAACAACCAAAACTAACCTAACGAAACTAGACCTAACTACTAAACGAATGCTATCTAATCCTGACCAAAAAAAAAATATCTAAAGACATTATATCCTAACCTAACCTAGACTAACGCTCTCTCTCTCTCTCTCGAATCGGAGGAAAACTTAACTCGGTTGCAGTCCTCTCGGTCTCTGCGACTCTCATCCTCCTCTCTCCTTCTCTCGCTCTCTCTCTCTCTCGCCTCTCTCCCCTCCCTCCCTCTCGTCAGCTTCTGCTACATATCCTCCTCCCATCTCTCTTCCTCTCTCCTCCTCGTCGTCTTCTCTAAGCAATATTACGATATAAAATAATATATATATATATAAAAGATATAAATATATAATATATATAAATAATATATAGACGATAATATAAATATATTTATATAATATTATATATATATTAAATATATATATAGATAATAGATATATATAATATATAGGATATTATATATATATAATAATAGTATAATAGTTAAGGAGTACCGACTAGTACGGTATCGGATTGATATCTGGAGTATCTGACCGCTTTTGATGCGTTCGGTAAGGACTGTATCGGTAAAATGCCGGAAGTACTTAGCCGAGATACATTTATTTTGGATGAAAAATTTATGAGAAACCGTATTAGATCAAAATAAAGCTGTTTCGATTAGTACCAGTACCGAAGGTAATCGTTTTTTTTCCTCGATGTTCCTTTAACTAGATTTGTAGCGTGTACTGCCAACGGTGCTTGAGCGTCAAAATTTACCTATTGGACGACCTTATTGTAGTTATACAGATTACTACTTTTTAGTTGATCAATAGTATTTTTTTTTTTACGCAATTCGTGAGAGCATGGAGTGCGTGAGTGTTTTTTAAACTTTCTGGATATTCATGAATTTTAGATTTGCTGTAAATAGGGTTTATCGTTTTAAAAAGTTTAGGTTTCCGGCGTACGAAAAATTCCTCATTATCTTTGGTTTGCTATTTGTTTGTCTGTTTTTTTTTTGTTTTTTGTTTGGATGTAAGGTGTAAAGATAAACAGGCGTGGCTTTCTTTTGCTTTACCAACATCAATGGCTGCATTAACTCTTGCCATCCACGGATACCGTCCTAGACTCTAAACCTAACTTATGCTCTTGTCGAGACGCAGAGCTAAGAATGTCATTCCCAACTGTAATATATCCAACTATAACGTATTTCATAATTTCCTCTAAAGGGGGTAGTATGTGCCTATGTAAATAAAAACATCATAAAACGTCTCGAGAACTGAATCTCCTAATTTCATTCTGTGGCCTAAAATCTTCTTCCTTCTACTCAATATTCTTATCTCGCTACCGTTCTCCTAATGGAAAAGATTTTCATGCCTTTTTGATTTTCCACTTCTCATGAGACTGTTACATATTCTCACACAAATACTGAGGTCCTCTATTAGGATTTCATAATTGTAAACAAAACTGAATTGTTGCTCTCTCGTACTGATTAACTGAGAGGAGCCCGAATATTCGAGTATCCAACATCTGGAGCAACTGATTAAATAACCTACACACATTCCGGATCGTCTTAACCAATCTTGAACACACTTGACCATGTTTCACCACTAGTCCATTTCTCTATAAATACACCACCTTCGCTCCTATCGGAAATCTGACCACAACCTCTTCATTTAATTAATACTTTCTCTCCATCCATCCTGTTAGCGGTTTTTCTGGCACTTGATCGGGCTGATTGGGGGGCCATTGCGTTGCTTCTACCAACTATAATCTGAAGTACAGCGCTTGCCTCTTAAGACCGCAATTCGCGATAGAAGTGGAACTGCATATTAATGGATAAGGCAAGGTTCATCCTTCTTGAACAGAATCTTTTCTCGCCAAAATCCATGGTTCGAATCGTGCTTGTTCCCTGCCATATCTAGGCAAGACAATGCTTATCGGTGGGGAAGAAATTCCTTCTCATGTCATTCACTTGTCTTGCAATTTCATTCAGGCATGAAAATCGGTTGCAGGATCATCTTCGACGAGCAAAACGGACTTTCATAAACGAAAATGCACTGACGCTTCTTGTTGCCACGACAAACCCTGGCCCTTGCAAAAACATGCCTAACAACTTCCTGTAAATCACTTTCCTCCTTAATTGCGCTCTATACGTATGAATACTTCACTGAAAAGGCCAACATACTCTTGGCATCTCTATTGTCCTCGAATCAAAACACTGACCATCCTGGTATTCAATCTTCTCTCCTCTCAGTATCCTATGCATACCTGTCATTTCATTGATCGGGTGCATGAGCCCCTGAAATCTATGACGTTAGAAGCGGTGGCCCGGATGGATCCTCTCCGAGTTGAGGAAGTAAGTGCTTCCGTGTGAGCCCACCCTCGTTCAAGACTATATCTCTATTGCTCATACTAGACTGTCCCTCCAGTGTGGAAGACGCGCATAGTTAAACCCTATTACCGAAAAAATGCGCCGCTCTGACCTTCTAACTATCTGGCCCATTACTCCTTGTAATTTTCTCTAAGGACTTGACCCTTTAACTCTCACATTCTAGATCAAATCTGGAATCTCTTCCTTCTTCTAAATTGACCAGACCGGCTTTCGTGCTCGATGATCTACTGGCGAATAATTCGCTATTAACAGACTTATGTTTTCCGCCCTAGGAACTAAGGGAAGACTTGTGTGGTGGCCTTGACCATTCCAATAGCAATTGATCCGGATTATGCACTGCGTCACTCGCTCTCCAGTTCCCTCCTTGGGTTTCCTTCTTTCTTGCTTACTATGGTCTAGCTGTTCTGTTCAAACTTCATGTCGGCTGTTGTGATGGGGACTCTTCTTTTCTGTCAAGGCGGTGTCCCTCAGGTTACTGTTGTCTCCTACTCTTTATTCCTGGGTTTCATAATGACTTTCTCACCAATCAACTCTATCCACTCAATGTCTGATGATGGACCTTCATTCTCAACTCATATCATTCTGCTCCCCTTTTTACTTTTTAAGACACGCCCTCGTCTTAAATTCTTCCGATTCATCTCGGCTATACTGGTAGAATTGATCAGGGTCGGTGTCTCAAGCTGTGAAATTTGTTACATTAAAGTTCAACTTCTACAAATCTCTCCTCTAAGACACTTAACTTCTACCGTCGACGGTTTCTCTCGCTCTCCGTGACATATAAACATCCTTGGATGTTAACATAAACAAAAAAAGGTTTTGAAACCTCAATCCACAGGTTGCTAGGGGGCGCTCAAAGAAACGGGAGTGCTGTTAGAGTGCCAGACGTTTTCCTCTTCCAGTACCCACTATACAAGTGTCTCACCGCACGGATGGGTACTGCCTCATATCTTGTGGGGGCAGGGGGCTTTTGGACTAGGGTCGATGTCCCAAATGCCAAAAACTTATAAACGCCCGTACTCTAGTTCACCTGACCCTTTAATATAGACGAGCGCGATGTGTGGTGTTAATTCCATTTCAGCGTACTTAGAGGCAAGTGCTAGAGGGAAAATCCACTCGCGTAACCACCAACCTTCGTACGATGCCCTCGTGCAAACAAGGTGCGTGTCAGCACTAAGATTTGTGTGAATGTTAGTAACTCAGACTGTCGCTGCGGTGTGTCTTCTTTTCCATCCACCTCTTCGTGGAATCTCTCCACATCTTGTTTCTTACTACATTTAATTCCCCACTTTTAAGGCTGCGTATGCTCATGCGCGTAATTGCGTAGATGGGGATTTGAGGCGTTTCAACACCCACTCTTGAAGGGTTCTGCCCGTGAGCGCGGTGACACTGTAAAGAAAAATAAATAAAATAAAAGGTTCTAAAAAGGAATTCCTTAAGCTAGTGAAACCTCACAAAATGGCACTCCTGAGCGGTGAAAACCATTCTAGAATGACATAAAATAGCATACGAGGAGCTGCTCACTTGACAAAGAAAAAAAGAGACAGAGAATGGGGAAGCCGGCTTACAAACCCTGGCAAACAGAAACTGATGTGGACGATGGGCTTTCACAGGCAAATAAACCTACTGAAAGATGAGGATTTGGATATGTTAGACTTGATAAGTCATGCGCCGAAATTGCAATGACATCTCATCACCTCAACAGAACACACCAGGGACCTTCAATGCGGTACAAAAACTAGAAGGATCAGGTGCATCAAGAGTAGCAATAGGCGGAATAATGTCCTAAATTTTTGCAGTCTGGTGAAAGAGGAATGAGGCGCACAAAACATGAAATCTGCCTACAGAAGAGATCCTTTCATGCGGTGGCATCAAAATGGGCCAAGGTTTTCATTATTATCATGCTTGCAGGCAAATAATTATCAGCACCTCCTTCATCAGTCGATAGAGAGCATATTTATAGTGTAGGTAGGAAAGTGGGAATGTAAACTCCAAAAAGGAACAGTCTCTAGCCAGATATATGGATAGCTTAATGTTTTTGCATCACAGTTTGTGAAATTTTGAATTTGAGTATGAATGATATCTATCTTAAGATATTTTATTATTTAGTTTGGATAATAGCGTTTTTTTATTTAATCTTTTCAGAGTCATGGCTCGGTCTTCATAATCTTGATTACTTTATCCTCGTGG
>JABUQX010124434.1:15000-52500 GCA_015478945.1 Trachelipus rathkii | reverse complement strand
AAAATTAAAAAAAAAAAATAATAATAAAAATAAAATAAAAAGTATTTAAAACAAAAATAAAAAATATAAAAGAAAACATAATGCTTATAAATATATGAGTAAAGCAGTAAAGCATATGAGGTTAAAGCAGTAAAACATTATGAGTTAAATGAGTAGTTAAAGCAGTAAAACAAAAGCATACTAATCCCTTTGTTGCTAGTTAACACGTGGTTTAAATTTACTGATTTACTGCTTTTAAGGTAATTTTAAATGTTAATAAATATATGAGGTTTTTTAAACAGTTAAAACATTATGAGTTAAGCAGTTTTAAAGCAGTTAAAACAAAAGCATACATCAATCCCTTTTGTTGCCGAAGTAAACACCTCCTAACTTGATTTACTTTTTACTGATTTACGTCTGTATAAAGTATATGTTTTTAATTTCGTTACAATGTAAGTAAAATAAATCGATTATATATCAGCAACGCTGGCTTTCTTCTACATACATTTAAAAATTTTTAAATTAAATAAAAAGAATTAAAATATATTAAAGAAAATATGTTAATAAATATATGAGGAAGTTAAAGCAAGAGATAAAGTCAGTAATAAAGCAGTAAAAACAAAGCACTTACCTATTCCATCTCTGATGCTAGGTTAACACCATCTATGAATTTACGTTTACAGCTTTAAAAGGGCTGTAATGTAATGTTTTTTAATAAAATGATTATTAAGTTATGAAAGAAATGAATGACTCATAGTATATTGAAAAGAAATTTTTTTGGATAGTTACATTGATATCACAAATATGAAATTGTGTTAAATAATAGCGTCTGTAATGAGTTACAAGATATATAGGATCCCGGGAAAAATGTTTTTAAATTAAAAATGTTATAAGTATGAAATAAAAATGAATGAACTCATAGGTATTTATATATGTGTTTCGTTCGCGCGGATATGCAGCTGCAGAGTAGTGAGGGCGGGCAGGACGTGGAAATATTGCGCTGCGGGCGGCACGCGGCCGGGCGGGAACGCGAAATATTGCGCCTAGCGGAGCGCTCGCGGCGGGCGAGGAACCGAATATATTGCGCCTGCGGTGTCACAGCGGCGGGCGGACACGTCGCGGTCAGCACCGCGGGTGGCAGAGTTCGTGGCCTCAACGGGAGATAGGGATCAGCTGCGGCCTTGGTGTATGATCTAGGGTAGACAGTCAATATTAGCTCTGCTTTATGATATTGTAGGGTAGAAACGGCCAAACTCATAGTAGGACGTGATCCTAGCAACTATATATATTATAACACCCAATCTAATCCGTACCTTTGTGAACTTTGCAACATAGAGGTCATAGGCTCTTCAATATTAGTGTTTATTCTATGATCAGGGTAGGTCTAAGAAAAAGGTATTAACTCATACCAGTGATGCATGCCTAAGCAACTTTAATATACACAATTTCGTATCCTCATTAACCGGTATTACCTGAGGGGTAGACACCAATATTAGGCTTATTCTTAGTGCTTCAGGGTTAGGGAACCACTCAAAGTTTGAACCTATCATAATAAATCTGAGTCTTCAAAGATGAAGCATCATAAGAAATTGAACTTCTCGGACAAAGTATGCCTTCATCAAATCCATGAGCCATCAATATAGGTTGCTGGGTATGAAAGTATGGACGGTTGCATCAAAGTCATGAGTCATCACAAGATGAACCATCAATAGCTGCAGTCAACTAAAGTGAGCCATTCAAAGTTGAGCCATCAAAGTTGGTCATCAACAGCTGTCACCCATCAAAGCTAAGTTCATTGAAATTGAAAAGCACAAAGTTGAAGGCATCAAAGATCTTGAGTCACCAAAGCTGAAGGCATTAAGATATCGAGGGTGTGTGTGTGTGTGTTGATGTGGTAGGAATATCCCATTTCGTAGTCGCTTGTGTGAAGTGTTATAAGTGTGTCTATGGTTGCAAGTGTTTGTAAGTGCTATGGCGAGTGTTAAGTATATATCGTGTGAGTCAGTTTGTATGGTATGTAGCGGTTGTCAGTGTAAGTGGTCTATGGTCGAGGAAGTGTGTGATAGTGTGTCTATGGCTTTCGTCTGAAGATGTGTGTATCTGTGTTGAGTCGTCGTATCCTTTGTGTGTGTATGTGTAAGGCGTAAGTGTGAGTGTTACTGTGATGTGAGTGTAATGTATGTATCTAGGTATCGTGGTGTATGTGTGTTGTGTAATGTAAGTATATATAATTCACTATATATATTTTATATATTATGATTATATATATATACTTATATATAATATATTATTAACATATAAATATATATATATACGTATACTTATTATATATATATGGGCTATAAGTGTTAGAAAAAGAGCATTAATCTCTTTAGTAGGAAGCATACCTAAGCAACTTGTTAAATATACACCAATCTGATTCCTCATACCATATATAACCTAGGGGTAGACACCCATTTTTAGGGCTATTCAGGCTCAGGGGAGCTAGGAAAATGGCTGAAAAAAGTAAGTGGTCACCCAGTTGGGCACTATGTGGCACTTCACTTGGCACTCTAATTTGGCACTCACTTGGCACTCATGACACTCATTGGCACTCACTTGGCACTCACCTGGCACTCCTCACTAGACTACTAAGTAGAACACCACTAGAATACTCCTACGGTGATTCTTGGAACCATCTCAATAAACTGAGGTCATCAAAGCTGAACCATCAATAAGCTGAATCAATAAAGATGGCATCATCAAAGTTGAGCCATCAAACGATGACGCATCTCACAAGATGAGCCATCATAAGTTGAGCCAATCAATTAATGCTTGAGCCATTCAAAAGTTGAGCCATTCAAAAGATGAGTCTTCAAAGATGAATCATCAAAATTTTGAGGCATCAAAGTTGAGCATCAAAGTTGAGGGCATCAAAGTCTGAGGCATCCAAAATACTCGAGTGTTGTGTGTGTGTGATTTTGTGTGTGTGTGTGGACTTGTCGTGAGTGTGTGGTGTCGTCCCTTGAGTGTAAGTGTCTTATGGGTGAGTAGTGTAATGTATGTGGTGGTATAATTACTTTGTCCAACGGTTTGCAATATTATAATATACTATATATATATAATATAATATTATTATCATATATATATATATATATAAAATATATTAATATATATTATATAATAATATATATTGTAAGTTTGCCATTGTTTCTCTGTTTCGGATTTTTAATAGACTGATAACATAAATTAGTTGTAAACAGGTCCTTAATTAATTTTTGTCAAAATGTTGAAATTTGGATTTTGTGGTTCAAAAACATAAATGGCCATTCCCTCCTGAAATAAAAGTCGTAGAAAAGAGATTTTTATATTTTTAGAAAGGTTTTCGTGTGAGGAATACTAGGGTGTCTTCGGATTTTTCTTAGCTGTTATACTTTATGAGTAACAAGTCCCTAATTAATTTTTGTCAAAATTTTGAAATTTGGACTTTTGTGGTTCAAACATATAAATGGCGGTTCCTCCTGGAAATACAAGTCGTAGAAAAAGTGTTTTTATATTCTTAGAAAGGTTTTTGTGTGAGAATACTATGGTATCTTCGGATTTTTTTAATAGCTGTTATATTTTTGGTGTAACAGGTCCTTAAGTTAATTTTTGTCAAAATTTTTAAATTTGGATTTTTGTGGTTCAAACATATAAATGGCCGCTCCTCCTGAAATACAAGTCGTAGAAAAGAGATTTTTATATTTTTAGAAAGGTTTTTGTGTGAGGAAATACTAGGGTGTTTTCGGATTTTAATAGCTGTTATAGTGTAACAGGTCTTTAATTAATTTCATTTCAAAAATTTTAGAAATAATTTGGTACATTGATGTGGTTATATATAAACCTTATTGATGTTGGCCGTTTCTTCTGTGAAATACAATTGGTAGAAAAGTGATTTTTATATTTTTTAAAAAGCGTTTTTTTTTTTATGTGAGGATAACTAGGGTTTCTTCGGATTTATTTTAATTAAAGCTGTTATTACTGTTGTGAGTAGTAACACTGTTATTGGCCTTTAATTTAAATTTTGTCAATAATTATAGGAAATTTGTAGATTTTTTGATTTTTAAAAACATATTAAAATGAGCATTCTTTCCTGAAATTAACAAGTCGTAGAAAATGATGAATGTTTATATAGTTTTATGAAGAAATGTTATTTTTGTGATGTTAAGAAACACTAGCGGTTAGTCTTATTGATAATTTTTAATTAGATGTATTATACTTTTGGTATTTATATATTATATGAGGGTAAACAGGTCCTTAATAATTTTTGTCAAAATTTTAAAATTTTTTGGATTTTTATTATAGGTTCAACATTATATTTTAAAATGGACCATTCCTCCTGAAATAACAAGTCGTAGTCCACGTGTGTTAGATTAAAAGTGATTTTTATATTGTTTAAAACATTATTTGATTTTGTGTGAGGATTACTAGGGTGTTTTCGGATTTTTTAATAAGCTTTATACTTTTTGGTGATAACAGGTCCTTAAAAAAATTTTGTAAAATTTGAAATTTGGAAATGTTTGGAATTTTTAATAGCTGTATACTTTTGGAGTAACAGTCTTGTATCAAATATTTGTTCAAAATTTTGAAAATTTGGAAAAAATTTTTGGATTTTTTGGTTCAAACATATAAATGGCCTTTCCTCTTGAAATACAAGTCGTTGAGAATTTTTGGATTTATTTATTTTTTAAAAGGTTTTTCCGATTTGGAACACTAGGGTTTCTTCGGATTTTTAATACCTATTATAACTGTAATGTAGTGTAAGATTAGGTCCTCGTAATAGAGTTGTATTTGTCAAAAGTTTTGAGTATTGGAATTTTTGTGGTTTAAACATATAAATACCGTTCCTCCTGAAATACAAGTCGCAGAGTAGAAAAAGTGATTTTTATATTTTTTAGAAAGCTTTTCTGCTGAGAATACTAGGGTTGGTTTAGGTGGATGTGTGTGGTAATTAGCTGTTATACTTTTGTGGGTAGCAGAACAGGTCCTTAATTAATTTTTATCAAAATTAGAAATTATGGATTTTGTGTGTGGTGTCAAACATAAATATCCAATTCCTCCTGAAATAATAGTCGTAGAAAAGTGATTGTGATCTTTATTTTGTGAAGAAAAGGTAATGTTCTCTATCGCAGTGTATGAGTGAGGAATATAAATAGGGTGTTTTAGATATACAGATCTCTTAATAGTACTGATGTGATTCATTTTTGTGTATCGTAATCAGGATACATTTAATGTAACCATCTTTTGGTCAAAATTGAAATTTGAATTTTGTGGTTTTGTAAATAAAACGGGATCAATACAAAGGATTATAGCGCGCGAGTAAGAACAAGGTATACCTATATTATATTGTTGCTCGAAAAGGTTTTGTGTGAGGAATATTAGGGTGGTTTTTCGGATTTTTTAATATCTGTTATACGGTTGGCAAGTAAGGAGGTCCCATATAAGATTAATTCATATGTTTATGATGCTTTCATAATGGGTATGTATAATATTAGATCAACTCTCTTTGAGCATTTATATAACCTCAGTCTCAGTCTATGGACATTTTGGCTCCTAAGATAGTAAGCAGTCCATTACATTATATTCTATTCTCGCTCTCATAATTTAATTACGCGATAAACTCTCCTTGGGAAATTTGTTCCTCCCGTAAATAAACATCTAATGAAATGCGCCTTTCCTACATTTTCACAATACAAGTCGTAAAAGGATTTTTATATTTTTTAAGAAAGGTATTCTCGATATATAGAGGAATGAACGCCCAAAGGGATGAATCATTCATATTAAAATAAGCTCGCCTTATGACTGTATTAGTAACCACAACTTGTAACCCTAGATTAATTTGTCTCAAATTTTGAAATTTTAAATTTTTGTGGTTCAACACATATTAAATGGCCGTTCCTCCTTGGAAATACAAGTCCGCCTCACAATAGAAAGTTAGAATTTATAGTATTTTTTAGAAAGGGTTTTGTGTGAGGATACTAGGGGTGTTTTCGGATTTTTAATAAGAGGTTCTGTCGACGACTGTATATCTTTTGGCTTCCGCCAATGTAACCACGCTCGCCTCAATGTTGGTAATTGTGAGATCCCATACATCGTTTGTGGATGAAATTTGGAAGGCTATTTTATCTTGTGGTTCAAAGACCACAAATAAAGTCAAATGGCCGTTCTATCTTTCAAAAGGAGCGAACGCTCGCTAGAAAAAAGTAGTATGTTTATATTTTTAAAAAAAGTGTTTTGGTGTGAGAATACTAGGGTTTCTCTATAACTCTATATTCAAATAACTGATTTAGGTCCAAAAAAATGATAGCTCCTCCGAGAAGAAATAGATAAACAATTCCTTAATTAATTTTTGTCAAAATTTTGAAATTTGGCATTTTTGTGTCTTCACAACAAATAATAAGATGGGCTCGCTCCTCCTAAGAGAAAAAATAACATAGTCGTTTATGAAAACACCAAAGAATAAGTTATATGTGTTAGGAAAGGTATATATATTTGTTTGAGGGAATACTAGGGTGTCTTCGGATTTTTAATAGCTGTTATTTTACGCTTTGGTTGTAACAGGTGATACAACATGTAATGTAACACTGTTTCCTCAGTAATAGGTCTACATAAGAATTGAATTTTTTTGGTTCAAACAATAAATGGCCATTCCTCCTGAAATAAAGAATGTCGTAGGAAAAGTGATTTTTATAGGGTATTTTAGAAAGGGTTTATATTAGTACTTGCAGACGATAATCCTATAGTGCAGCTGATTTTCGAGCATATTTACATTTAGCTAGTATATAATTTGATATATGTAACAGGTACTTATAATTAAATATTGTGTCAAATATTGTGAAATTTGGATTTTTTTGTTCAAACATTATAAAATAACCGCTCCTCCTGAAATACAAGTCGTAGAAAAGAAGATTTTTTTAATATTAATTTGATAATCGTGATTGTTTGAGAGTGAGAATGAGGAATACGATGGTGACTTCGGATTTGGTATGAGCTGTAACTAAAGGTATTGGATATGTAACAGGTCTCATAAGATTAATATTATTATTTTGTCAAAATTTTACGTCCTATTTTATTACTATCTGGTATTCTTGTAATATTAATGGATATAATATAATCCTCTTACTGAAATACAAAATAAAGTCTAGGATATAGAGAAAAGTGATTTTTATTATTGTTTAGAAAGGTTTATGCTTGTGAGGATAAACTTTAGTATGAGTGTTTTCGGAAATTTTAAATAGCTCTGTTTATACTTTTGTCTGATAACAGTGGTACTTAATATAAATTTATATGTCAAATATTGAGGAACATTTTGCCGTAGTTTTTGTATTTGTTGTGATTTAATCAAACCATTCCGACTCCACAATGGCTCGTTGTCTTATGATATATTACAAGTCTGTATGTATATAGAGCTATTTATAATAAATAGGTTTTTTGTGTAGTAGTATATTATATACTAGTCGTTGTCTTCTGGTTTATGATTAATAGCCTATCTTTAATCTATGTCCAATTTAAGGGAAGTTGTAAATCCGGTCCTTAATTAGTTTGGTTTCAAAATTTTGGAATTTGGATTTTGTGGTCAAACAGGTATTGGTAAATAGCCTTTCCTCTGAAATACAAGCGTAGAAAAGATATAAAATATATATCTTAGGAAAAAGTATTTTGTGTTATTTATAATGAGGAATAACGTAGCCAGGTGAGTCGGTTTCGACAACTATTTTTCCGATCTAAGCGTTGTTTTAAATTTATATCTGTGGTAACAGTTAAGGCTCTTACAAGGCGTTAATTAAATTTTTGAGTCAAAATTTTGAAATTTGGATATTTTGATAGTTCACAACAATATAAAGAAGCCGTCACTACATGCACGCAAAAGATGAATCACCAGAGAGTCGTAGAAAAAGTGATTTTGTTCTCACTTATGTAAGAGAGAGGTTCTCGTTCTCCGGGACATCTCCAGTACTAGGGTTTATATACAGAGTATCTATAGAATAGCTGTAGTATACTTATGCGTAGTTTCTCCCCCCCTGTACGCACCGGAGGCCTTAGAAGATTTAACTTTCTTGGGTTACAAAACCTCTTCCTTCGAATAATTTGGGTATATGTGTTGGGCAATAGCATTATAAATGGCCTCGCTTGCCTTGGGCTGAAATACAAGTCGTAGTCCAATACACTCTCATTTTATATTTTCTACGACACTGCGCCTTCTTTGATGTGAGGATACACGGATGGTGTTTCGGTATATGAGATAGACTAGATACTATCCTTTTGTCTCGCTACACCACGGTCCTTAATTAGTCTTTTGTCAAACATTTTGAAATTTTGGAATTTTTTGTTCGCTCTCACACACATATAAATGGCCCTCGTCGTGTTTGATACAGACGTCGATGAGAAAAGTCGCCTGATTATATTTCACAGAAAGTTTTTGTGTGTGAGTGTATAATAATATATATCTTAGTGGTCTTACGTGAAAAAACATAGTCGGGAAGGTTTGTTAAATTAGATTGTCCTTACAATTAGTTTGTCAAATTTTGAAATAGCAAATAGAAGATTTTTGTGGTGTTCAAACATTATACCATGCACCCTCCCGCGCATTGAATACAATTCGTAGAAAGTGATTTTTATGATATTTTTCAGAGAAATATTTTATAAGTATGGATTATATAGTGTGCCTGTTTCTGACTTGGTTAAAAAGGCTTGTTGTTATAATCTCCTGTTCGAGAATGTACAAGTCCTTTATATATTGAAATATCTCATCAAAAAATATTTTAGTAATGGATTATGGCTATAACATTTATTACCATAATATGTCCGTTTCTTCTGAAATACAAGTCGTAGTAGATTAAAAGTGTCGTATTTTTATTATTTATATACAAAATGCTGAATATTTGAGTAGTTGAGTATATGTAGATATAAGCTTAGGTTTCTTCCCGAGATATTATTAGTAGTCGTTATACTGTCTGGAGTAACAGATCCTTAATTAAATTTTTGTCAAACAGGTTTACTCTTGTATAATATGAGGATTTTGTGCGTTGTAAAACATAAATATCAATATGTCCATTCCTACCTGAAATACTAAGAGTCGTGATATAAAATTTAGAAAAGTGAATTTATTATTTTTAGAAAATTTGTGTAAGGGTAAGATTACGGTATGTTAGGTGTCTTATCAGATTTAAATAACCTATACCTTTCTCGTTGTGTAAACAGATCTCACATTAATAAATCTAATACTTATAATAAAGACTCATTAAACCCCACTGTTTATCATATTTGTGTTCAAAACATAATAAATGACCATTTCCTCCTGAAATACAAGTTCGAGTTAGAAAGTGACTTTTATAATATTTTATGTCACAAAAATTAGTTTGAAATCACTTTCAATGTATAGTTATATGTCATAACATTCTCATTGCAATATATAAATAAAAACTATAATATGCCGCCATAGATAAACCTGGCACGGGGTCCTTAAAAAATATTTTTGTTAATAAAAATACTTGTAAAAATCTTGGGAAAATTTTTGGATTTTCTCGTCGGTTTATTATATTATAAACAATATAAATGGCCTATCCTCTAATAAATACAAGTCGTAGAAAGTAATAAATTTATATTTTAGAAAAGGTTTTATGTTAGGAAGAAGACAATAGGGTGATCTTCAGATTTTTAATTTAATCTGTTATAATCTTTTTCTAACTAAAGACGATTTTTTTAAAATGTCACCTGTTAAATTTGAAAAATATATGATAAATTCTTGATTTTTTTAATAGATGTTATTAAACTTTTGCATGTATTACAAGGTTCCTTAATTTAAATATATTTGTCAAAATTTGAAATTTTTGAAAATTTTTGGCATTATTTTTTGTGGTCAACATATAATAAATATATGAAATTTTGATGAAATAATGCCACAAAAACAAAGTAGTAATTTATATATATTTTAAGAAAGGTTTTTGTGTGAGTAATACTATGGTGTTTTCTTCGTTAGATTTTATATAAATATGCTGTTATTTTTGGTATATAAATATTATATATATATGATCTTTATTACAGGTCCTTAATTACTCTTCATCAGAATAAAAGGGAAAATTTGGTATATATTTTTTGTGGTTCAAACATGTAAATGGGCGTTCCTTCTGAAATTACAAGTCGTAAGTGAAAAAGTGATTATTATTTTTAGAATAAGTTTTTGATTTTATGAGGAATAAACTAGATAGGTTTTCAGGATTTTTATAGTTTACTGAATATATCTTTTAGTTATGTAATATCAGGTCCTTAATTAATTTTTGTGTACAAAAATTTTGAAATTTGATTTTTGACCTTTCTTATTTTAGAAATTTGCCATCCTGAAATAACAAAGTACGTAGAAAAGAAGATTTTATATATTTTATATAAGTGAAAATGATTTCGTGTGAGGAATATATAACTATTAGGTGTCTTTTCGTGAGAATTTTTTACTTAAGCTGTTATATACTTAATGAGTTAACTTTAAAGTCCCTAATTAAATTTTGTCAAATTTTAGAAAAATTGGTATCTTATGTTGTGCGTATATCAAATATACAAGTATATATAATTCTCGTATCGCGTACCGTAACCTCAACACACGACGCTAGAAAAGTGATTGTTTATTTATCTTAGAAAAGTTTTGTGTGAGGAATACTTATATGGGCAGAGCCCACTGGAGGGGTGCTTTCGTAATTATAATATATTTAAAAGCTGTGTTATACTTTTGGTGTAACAGATCCAACTTAAATAATTTGTCATAAATTTTTAAATTTGGGATTTTTGTAGTAATATCATGAGGACTCATATGAGAGGTTTCAAAACTTTGATAAGTAAAATTAATATTTAGAAATGGTTTTTGTGCTTGAGGAATACCTTACGAGAGCGGCTAGATTTTCGGATTAATTATTACATAGTCTGTTATATACATATTGTCCATTTATAAACAAGGGTCTTTATATAATTCTCTGTGCTCCCACAAATATTATTAAATACTCTCGAGACCATCTTTAGATGAGGAGTTATGGCCTAAACATGGCATAATAAAATAGGCCGTATATTCTCTGGATCTATAACCCATAGTGAATATCTCCACTGATTTTTATTTATTCATATACAAAAGGTTTTGTGTTCGTGGAGGATATTAATAGGTGTCTTCGATTTTTAATTAGCTGTTATTACTTGGTTGGAGTAACAGGTCCTTAATTAATTTTTGTTGTCTAATATACCTCCTCGCTCTTTCCTTAATGTGGTGATCATATATCTATATAAGTGAATGGCCATTGCCTCGAGAAACTAAAACATAGTCGTACCAAAAGTGGAATCGATTCTCTATATGTTTTCCTAGAAGTTTTTTGTGTAAGAAACACTATGAGGTGTCTTCGGAATTAATTATATAGTAAATGTATTATAACTTCTTGAGTTGTAACAAGGTCCTTAATTAATTATTTGTCAAAATTTAGGAAATTGGATTTGTGGTTCAACATATAAATGACCATAATCCCCATGAAATACAAGTCGTAGAAAAGTGATTTTTATATATTTGTTAAATAAAGGTTTTTATGTAATAATCAGGTGTTTTCGGATTTTAATAGCAATGTTATACTTGTTATTAGGTATTATATGTTAACATTAGGTCCTTAAAAAAATTTTGTTAAAATAATTTTGAAATTTTTGAAAATTTTTGTAAATTATATTTAATAGTATATGATTTTAATTATTTGTGGAGTAACAGGCTCTTAATTAATATTTGTCAAAAATTTTTGAAAATTTGGAAAATTTTATATGAGGTAATTTACAGTTCAACAAAACATTTAATAATAATGAGCCTTATTTCCTCTTGATATTAAATACAAGTTCGTAGATAAAAGTGCATTTTTTATATTTTTTTTAGAAAAGTTCGTGAGTTATGGAATTTACTAGGCTATTTCTACGTAGATTTTTTAAACCTATTATACTGTTTTAATGTAAGTAAGAAAGTCCTTACTAATATAATTTTTGTCAAATTAAATTTATGAATTTGGATTCTTAGTGGATTAAACATTATTAAAATAAGCCTGTTACCTCCTTGAATATTAACAAGTCGTTAAGAAAGTTGATTTTTATATTTTTAGAAAGCTATTTACTGTGAGTGAAATATACTAGGGTGGTTTTTAGGATATTTTAATAGCTGTAATACTTTTGTTGTGACTGTTAGTCCTTAATTAATTTATCAAAATTTAGAAATTTGAGGATTTTTTATGTAGGATTCAAAACATAAATATCCATTCTCTATTCCTTGAAAATACGATATGTCGTATTGTAAATAGTATATAGTTTATATTAGAGTAATGGTTATAGTGTGATGTATATACTATGAGTGTGTTTTGTATTTTCTATTAGCTGAGTCATTTATACTAATTGTAAAAAAATATAGTAGATAAACAGGATACACTATAAGATATTTAAATTTGTGTGTTCGAAGAGATTTTGTTAAAATATTATAAAGGCATTATTTGTAGTAGGGTTGCAAACATTATAATGGTCCTGTGTCTACTTCTCTGAATATTTTATCAAGTACGTTTAGACAACCCTAGATCTCTTCCTAATAATTTTTTATGGGGATAATATGGTTTATTAGTTACATCTATAATTCTTAAAAGAAATAACACTCCTGAATTAATCGAAAAATAAAGATTTTAGAAAGGTTTTTGTGTGAGAGGAAATTATTAGGTGTTTTCAGATATATATTAATATCTGTGTATCACCTTTCGTGGGCAGAAGTTAAGATGTCGATATCCCTTAATATGAGATTTTGTTTCACGTCAATTATTGCAAATGTTCGAAGAGTTGTTCTGGATTTTTAATACTCTCTCCTATACTTTTGGTGTAGCAGGTCCTTTAATTAATTTTTGTCAAATTTGAAATTTGAAATTTGGATTTTTGTTGCGTCGATACAAACCAGGGTTATAAAGGCATCTCTCCTCTTTAGATAATACACCGTCGAGTAGATAAATGGTGATTTTTTATATTTGTGTATGCACAAAGTTTTCGTCTCTCTCAGATTATACTAGTGTGCTTCGGTGCATTATATATATGTACCTCGTTTATAGGCTGTATGAGTATAACAAGTCCCTATATTGGCAATTTTTGTCAAAATTTGAAATTTTAAATTTTGTGTTTCAAACATAAAATGACCATTTTCTTCCTGAAATACAAGTCGTAGAAAAGTGATCCTCTTTTGATATTTTAGAACAGGGTTTTTGGGTGAGGAGGGATACTAGGGTTTTCTACAGAGGTTTTCAATAGCTGTTTATTACTTTTTTGTATGCAGTGGCCCTGTCTCCACAGTCCTTAATTTAATTTTTTGTCAAAAATTTTGATAATTTGGATTTTTGTGTCAAACATATAAATGATCCGCTCCTCCTGAGAATACAAGTCGTGAGAAAAGATTTTTTATAGTTTTAGTGAAAGGTTTTTGTTTGAGGGATCCGGGATGCAGGTGTCTTGCGGATTTTTTACATAAGCTTGTTATACGTTGGTGTAACAAGGTCGCGCCATATTTAATTTAATTAAATTTTAAGAAAATTTCATTTTAAAGTTTTTGAGGATAGCTTAAAACAGTTATGAAACAATATAAAGGCATGTTAGCCGGACAAATAATTACTTATATTTGTTAGAAAGGTATTTTGTGTGAGGATAAACTAGGGGGTGTTTTTCGGATTTTAAATAGCTGTTATACTTTTTTTGTTGTAACAGGTACTTAAATAATTTTTTTGTCAAAATTTTTGAAATTTGGATTTTTGTGTTTCAAACATATAAATGGCCGTTTCTTCTGAAATACGTCGTAGAAAAGTGATTTTTTTATTATTTTAAAAAGTTTTTGGTGTGAGGATAACTAGGGTTTCTTCGCGTTTTTAATACGCTATTATTACTTTTGGTGGTAACAGCGTCCTTAACTTAATATTGTGTTAATGTTCTGTTGAATTTGGTGGGGTTCCTTGACATGGTGTTGATCTCTCCACATAGCCTGGTTCTCTCGTTGACCAAACAAGCTCGAGATAGAAAAAGTGAGTGTAATGTGTAACCAATTTTTTAGAAAGGTTTTTGTGTAGAGGGCCATACAGGGTGTTTTCGGCAAATTTTTCCATAATAATCATAATAATAAGTAAAATTTTTAATTTTTATGTTAGTTTAAAATTTTACGTTAAAATATTGGAAAATTTGGTATACGTATATAAGTAAAAAATAATCGTGTGTAATTATGCGTTGCAGAAAATATGCAATTTAAAAATTCTTTTCGACAAAGTCTCAATCTGTGTAAAAAAAAACTAGGGTTTCTTCAAGATTTTGAGAATAAGAGCTAATGCATACTTTAAACATAATAATAATGACAAAATTATAACATAAAATTTTTATTCATTATTTTGAATTTTTCAATAATGTATGTTCAAAATATATAAATAGCCGTTCCTTCTGAAATACAAGTACGTAGAAAAGTGATTTTTTTTGTTTTATTTAGATAAAGGATTTTTGTGTACAAAAAGTTGTGGGATAACAAAAGAGGTGTTTCGGATGGGTTTAAAATTATGCCTGTAATGATACTATTTGTTATACAAAGGATGTAAACAGCGTCTCTAAATTAGTAATTTCTATCGAAACACTCTTTGCAAATTTGGATTTTTAGAGAATACTCAGAACATATATACATAGGCCCGTTCTATTTGAAACAAGTTCAGATGTTAGATTAAACGTGATTATATATTTAGAAAGGTTCTTCATCACTGTGATATAAGTGTGTTAGGAAATCGTTAGTTTCTTACAGATGTATAATAGCTGATCATATTATACTTTTTGGGTGAAATTGTAACCAGGTAAACTGTGAACAGGTCCTTAATATCTGCTTTTTGTCAAAAATATTGTCAAAAACATAGTTTCTCAAAAAAAATGAAATGGTTCGGTTCTTCTTGCCACATACAATGTCGTGAGAAAAGTGATTTTTATTATTTTTGGAGAAAGTTTTGGTGTGATGATAATTAGGGTGTTTTCGGGATTATTTAATAGATCTGTGGCATCTATACTACTTAGTTGTGTAAACAGGTCCTTAATAATTTCTGTCAAAATTTTTTTAACAAATTTTGGATTTTTGTGCTTCCATAACATATAAATGGCGCGCGTTTCTTGAAATACAAGAAGTCGCGATCGAGAATAGTGATTATTACTACATTTCTTTATACATAGTTGTGAGAATAACTAGTGGGTCATATCAGCGCTATTAGTATCTAAATAGTCTGTAATAAACATGTAGAGCCGAACCAAGGAGTGAGAATCTAAGATCAAACAGAGGGTCCTTACGGAAGTAAACAGGTCCTTAATTAATTTTTTGTCAAATAATAAATATTGAAATTTTTTGTGGTTTAAACATTAAATGGCCATTCCTCCTGAAATACAGGTAGGTCGTTAGAAAAGTGAATTCTTAAATTTATGAGAAATGGTTTTTAGTGACTCGCTCCGTGATAATACTTTGAAGCGGTGTCATCTCCGTCGATTTATTAATGTCCAGCATAATAATAAAATATATGCGTGTGCTCAGATGAAGTAACACGTAACCTATATCCTCTTTGCACACACAACTTTATCATAGAACCTCTTGGATTTTTGTTCCAAGAGTTCATAAACACTCATTAAATGAACCTCATTCCTCCTGAAATACAATCGTAGAAAAGTGAATTTTTTTTAATTTTTAAAAGGTTTTTTGTGAGAATTTACTAGTGGTGATTTTATCGTGTATAACTCGAGGCTGATCTAACTTTATAGGGAAAAATACCCAGTATAGAATATACATGTGTCCTCTCAAAAATTTTGTAAAATTTTTATTATAATTTAGTGGATAAATATTGTATATTAATTTTGTGAGTATTTATATAAACATATAATATATGTTGCCTTCCTACTTTAAATACAAGTACGTTTAGATAAAGGTGATAACTCATCATTAATTTTTTAGAAAGGTTTTTGCCTGTGAATGGTACTAAGATGGTCTCAAAGAATATTAAACTGTTAATACTAATTTGGAGATAGATGGGTCCGTTTAATTAATTTTCTTCATAATATTTGATTTTTGTGCGAAATAATTTTGAAAGATCGATTTAGCCCGATTACAGGCCAAATGGGTTTACTAGAATGACTAAATCTAGATCAAATTTTTTGAAATCGCGAAAATTTTTTTATGCCAATTCTATTGAGTGTGTTTCTAAAACAATAATAATATGGTCTTATCCGAAATCATGAGAATAAATTATACAAGTAAGAAAAGCTGATTTTATATTTATATAAATTCTCTTGTAGGAATACTAAATGTTCTTGGCGAAGAAAAAATTTTTTAATACAAATTGAACTTCACCATTGGATAGCTTCAATCTATTTTGTTCCAAAATTGTGTAAATTGGATTTTGTAGGTTACAGAAACAAGCTGATACAATTGGCCGCCTATCATCACAAGTCATAGAGACCCTGATTTAAGGTTATATTTATTAGGGATATATCTATTTGTAGTGAAAGGAATACTAGGGTTTCTTTCGAAATACGAAAGTTGATTTTATAGTAAAAAAAAAGATAAGTAATTACACTTAAACTTTTTCTAAATCAATTCATGAAATATGAAGAGTTGATTTATATGTCGCGTTCAAATTAATATGTATTAATGATGGACGATCCTTCTGAAAAAACAAAAAAGACGTTAGAAAAAGGTGATATATTAATATATTTAAAAGGTTTTTGTGTGAGGAATTAAATACTAGGGTGATTTCTCTGGATTTTTAAAATTAGACTATGTATACTTTTGTGTTAACAATAGGTCCTTAAAATTAATTTTTTACTAAATAAATTAATGAAAATTTGGATTTTTAATTATATACATAAATCATATAAAATGAGCCGCTTGCTCCTGAATTAGTACAGATCGGTAGAAATGAAGATTTTACAATATATTTTTAAGAAAGCGTTTATCTGAGAGTGTAAGAATGAGAGTAATACTGGGTGTGGTTCTTCGAGAATTTTTATTAGGCTTATATACCTTGTGTATGAGTAACCAAGTCCCTAATTAATTTTTTTGATCAATAATTATTGGAAGATTCGCGACATGGTTCTAACCAATATAAATGGCGTGTCCTCCTGAAATACAAGTCGTAGAAAAGGATTTTTATATTTTTTAGAAAAGGTTTTGTTGTGAGTGAAGTTTACATAAAGGTGTCTTCGATATTTTATAATAGCTGTTTATGTACTTTGGTAAAATGTTTTTTTGGTTAATCAGATGTTGTTCCTATAATTAATTTTGTGTCACAAAATTTATAAGATTATAGTTGGAATATTTTATGAGATTTTGTTGTTCAATCTTACTAAATGCGTCATTCCTCTGAAATACAAGTCGTAGAAAAATGTGAAACTTAATTTAAATATAATCTCTCCACAAGGTTTTTGTTGTGAGGAGGTAGATACTGAGCAGTATCTCAGGATTTAGGTTAATAGCTGTGATTATACTTTGGATATTAGTCCATAAATTAAAATTAATATGGGTTCTAAAATTATTGAATTTTATTGGAAAACATTTTTGAGAATTTTATTTGGATTCATTAACATAATAAATATAGAGTTACTATCGCTGACATAATACAAGTTCGTTATGTAAAAGTCGATTCTTTAACGTATTTTTAGAAACGGTGTGGGGTGCGAGCCACTCCACTAGGGGTGTCTGTCGGGTAGAGTGGGTTTAGTAGCTCGCTATCTAGTATAACTTGGAAGTTATAGATCCTTTGTTTGAAGTTTTCTCAAAATTTTAACATTTATACATATAGATTCGTTATATATATGTGGCGTTCATTCATATAAATGGCCATTCCTCTTGAAAATTCAAGTTCGTAAGAAAGCTCCGAATTGGTCATATTTATAAGAAAAGGTTTTTCGTTGGTGTACACGCGGGCATAAATAGAAGGTGTCTTCGGTATTCTTTAACAGCTGATTGTATACTTTTGATTAAACAGGTCCTTAATTAATTTTTGTTCTCTCACAATTATTGAGAAAAACATTGTTGAGAGATGTTTGACAAGCACCTACTCGTTTTCAATGGGTCCATAAAATGGCCATTCCTCTGGGAAACAGAAGTCGTACGAGATATAGTAATTTTAGTATATTGTAGAAAGGTGTGTGGAGTGTGAGAGTACTCCTGAAGTGAGCGTAGATTGTCTCCTTTTGGACCATATAGGGATTTTTTAATAGGCGTGGTATAAATTTGAGTTACAGGTCCTTATATTCAAATTGTTTTGGATCTAGAAATTCCTTGTTAAATCAGAAGTTGTTTTTATTTTATGTAGTGATGGTTTCAATCATATATATGATGGCCTAATTGTCCTTCATGACAAGATTCAAAGTCGTAGAAAAGTGCATTTATTATTATATTTGAGAAAAAAAGGAATTTGTGGGTGTGAGGACACTTCACTCTCGTCTTAGCATTAAATTAAGATTGAGGTTTAAATTATGGCTTCAAGACCAATAAATATTATTTTAGTATAAAATAAAGATGTTCTTATCCGAAATTCTTTCTGGCAACGTAATATCTTGCAAATTTTGAAATTTATATCTCGCTGAGTGCTGTCTGTCTTCAACATGTCTCCACATGACGTCATATTGACATATCTCTGATAATTATATAGTCGTAGAACGAGAGTGATTTTTATATTTTAGAAAGGTTTTTGCTTCGCTGTAAGGTAAAAACTTATTGTACACTATATCATATTTATTAATATAGAACTGTTATACTTTTGGAGTGACATTGTAACAGTTCCTCGAATAAAATTTTGATTAAACTATCTTCTAAAATTTGGAAAATGTTTTCGCCAGTCCATAATTATAGATTTAGAGTTTGCTTAAAGCATAAATGGCTCCTCTAAAATACAAGTCGTAGAAAAGTGATTTGAATCTTATGTTACGATAAATATCCGGTTTTTGAATATGTGGATAATAGTTGACTATATAATAATATATAAATTAAATAATCCGGATACAGTTGGAGAGTAACCCGACAAGAAATTTTTCGATTTAAAATTGTAAAAAGGTTGAAAAATTTCAAATGTTACCCTTGGCCTTAGGATATAATATAATATCTAGGAACGTACCTTAATATTAATATTTGTCAATATATATATGAAATTTGACAAATTTATGTGGAATTTTTGGTTTATTCAAAACATTATTTAAAATTATGGCCTATTCCTCTTGATAAATACAAGTCGTACAAAAGAGATTTTTATATTTTTAAGAAAGGTTGTTTTGTGAGAGGAATACTAGGGTGTCTTCGGATTATTAATAGCTGTTATATGTTTTGGTAAGTTAACAAAGGTACTTAAATAATTTTGTAAAAATTTGAAAATTTGGACTAATATTTTGGTAATTTATTGTAGGGTTTTCAAACATATAAATGGGTCATTCCTTCTGAGAAATACAAACGTCGTAGAATAAGTTAGATTTTTATATTTTTAGGAAAGTGTTTTTGTGTGAGGTAAATAACTAAGGGTGTCTCGGATTTTTTAAATAGCTGTTATAATTTGGAGTAACTGAGCTCTTAAATAATTTTTGTCCAAAATTTTGAAATTGGGAAATTTTTATTTGGATATTAATTTTGTGGTTCAAACCTTTGACATGATCTTATGCTCTGAGTAAAATTTGTATATTTTATATTTTAGTGAAATGGTTTATTGTAAGTGTGAGGAATACTAGGGTTCTTCTGATTCTTTATAGCTTTGAAACCTTTGATATATATTTATATAAGCGGGATAGTCAATTAATTTTTTGTACAAATACTCCATTATGTTGTTGATCAACGATTATTGTATGATGATTCAAACATATTAAATGGTAGTATTTCACTTCTTATAAATTATAACAACACGAATAGCAACTGATATTATATTTTTTTAGAAAGGTTTTTGTTGTGAAGGAATTAAATACTAGTTATATATTATGAGTGTCATATGGTCCGGCAATTTTAATAGTACTGTTATACTTATTATAGCGTTAAATAGAAGTTATAACAGGTCCTTAGTTAATTTTGTCTTAATTCTATTGCTTTCGTAAATCCACTTTGTTTATTTATTAAATGTATTGTATATTTGACATAGAACATATAACATCCGTCCATGTCCACGGGTTCCAGGAATACTCTCTGAAAATACAGAGAGTCAGGTGAGAAAAGTAGGATTGTAGTCTCATTGTTAGAAAGGTTTTTTGTTGTGAGGGAGGGAATACTAGGGTGTCTGTAGGCGGATTTTGATATGAAGGGGGCTCTCATAGAGTGGGTATACCTTTTGGAGTAACAGGTGGCACGTAATTTAAATTTTGTCGAGAGGAGAGAATTTTAGGAAATATTAGAGAATGAAAAAAGAGAGGTTTTGTGGTTCAAACATTAGAGTCTGTGATGATCATTCCTTCTGAAATACAAGTTGCTTTATGAAAGTGATTTTATTATGTACAATATGTTCTGTGTGTAATGGAATACTATAGTATTGTGCTTCAGTGCCATTTGTTATTGAATTAAGTCTCGTTTTGTACTTTTGGGCTAAAATGTATATCCAGAGTCTCTTTAAATAATTTTTTGTATCAAAATTTTGAATTTATGATTTTTGTGAAGAGTATCAAACATAGTAAATGGACCATTCCTCCTAAAATTATCAAGTCGTAGAAAAGTAGATTTTTTATTAATATTTAGAATAGTTATTTTGTAGTGAGTTAATAGAATACTAAGGTGTCTTTGGAATTTTTTTTTATTAGCTGCTATATACTTATTTGAGAGTAAAATATATAAAATTTAATACAAAATGAAAGTCCTCATTAAATTTAATTATTTGTGATCAAAATTTTGAAATTGGAAAAAAAATTATTTTTGTAGGTTATTCAAACATATAAATGTTATCAAAATTCCATTCTGAAATACAATCGTTATAAAAAGTTAGATTATTTATATTTTTATAGAATGGACAGCTGTTTTGTGTAGGTATTAAATTACCTAGAGTAGTTGTTACCTTCCCAAAATGGGGCACTGCCCGTCGTCTGGAAGTAACAGGTCCTTAATATAAATCTTGATCGCACAAAAATTTTGAATTTATGATTTGTGTGGGAGACATTGGATTTGATAATAATAATATTGAGCCTGTGCGGAAAATTATAACAATATATAGTTCGCACACTAGCTTTTTTCCTAACAACGATAGTAAACTCTCCTGTGCTCGTGAGATCGCGGGCAAGTACCTAGGGGTGTCTCGAATTTTAAGAGCCTGTTATAGATATATGAGTAATACACCTCGAGCAGATACATTCTATATATTATATAAGTGAGTCAAACTCTTGAGGACATCGTTTAGTGGTATCCGACTTTTATGAGTTCGCGGTGGCGTCGTTTCATTAGCACCCTGCGCAGGTTAATTGAATTTGATCTAGTGTCCCTGATCTAATATATGACAATAAAGTGCAAGTTATGAAAGCTGATTTAATATAATAATATATATTAAGACATAGGTGTTTTTTGAATTGTTAGGAGAAATATACTCATTTGGGACAGATTCGTGCTCAGATATCTCTTTTAATAGCATGGTAGGCAGGACATGGGACCTCGACTCAACTATGTAAATTTTGTTAATGGAGACTCATAATCCTTCTGTACTCATGTGACGTTACAGGTCCTTAAATAGAGTTTGTCGAGAAATTTGAAAATTATATATAGATGGATTGTTTATATTTTTTTTTGTTTGCATCCTTAGTATACATGGCCAATTGCATCTTCTGCAATATGATACATAATTAGCGTAGAAAAGGATTTTAGTAATATATTTAGAAAGGCTCTTTATAGAGAGACAATTTTAGGTCCAGCGCCTCACAGCTCTGATATACTTGGTCTGCTATTTCGGATTTTTAATAGCTGTTTATAGTTTTGGAGTAACATTCCTATTATAATTATTATTTTTGTCAAAATTTTTGAAATTTGAAAATTTTTGAATATTTCCTGATAGTATCTATCTCACGGCTAAAACATAAATCAAATTTGAATCGTCGACTCATTCCTATCTTGCATACAATCACAATGCGAGATAAGTATAGGAAGATATGATTTTTAAATACTTTGTGAGAGAATGTATATAAATATATGAAGTGGAGAAAGGAGAGAAAATTGACATTAGAGAGGGATGAGAGTCTTTCGAGGCATTTTTTAAATATGAGCATAGTAATAGTGAGTTGTGTGTTGTTTAGTAACTATGTCCTAACTCTCCTGATGGAAATTTTGTTTCAAAATTTTTTGAATTTTGGACTCTCTTTATCTGTGCGTGTTATTCAAACATTAGGTCAAATGGCAATTCCTCCTGCATATACAAGTCGTGGAAAGTGATTTTATCCCCTCCCGAGTGATTATTTAATAAAAAGGTGGTTCAAGTGTTTTTGTTAGAAGCGAACACAAGAAGATATGTCTTCGATTTTTAACAGCTGTTTTTATACCTAGAGATAAACACGCACTCTCAAGTAATAATGAATTACATAATCCGTACCTAAAATGTGGCAAAAAATAAAAAAAAATATATTTGTGCTTAGTAATAATTAATTGGTGCTGCATTATTTTTAAGTACGATGGCCATACTCCCCTCTCTGAAAAATACGAGAGATCGAGAAAGAAAAGAAATAAACGGATTATTTTAAATAAATATTTAGAAATATTCTAGTTGAGTAGCAGAGGCACCCACCTAACGAAAATAGTGAGAGGATGTCTCTCTACACTACGGAAATTGTCGATAGCGGTATCATTAGCCTCATCGACTTTGATGGTCCTTTATGATAGATTAAAGATTTTCAATTTCTCAAAAGATATAAGTTTCGGATTATCATATTTTTGTGATTCATATTACAATAAAATGACCATTCCTTCTGCAATTATCGGAAGGTCGTAGAAAAGGTGATTCTTATATTTTTTAGAAAGTTTTTGTGGTATGGATAATACTAGTGAGTGATGTCTCTAGGATTAATAGCTTAGTTTATTACTTTTGGATGTTACAAGTGATACTACTTAATTAAATTTTTTGATCAAAAATTTTTGAAATTTTAGGAAACATTTTTGATTCTTAGTGGATTCAATCATATTAAAATTGGTACATTTCCTTCACTAAAGTTACAAGTCGTAACAAAGAGTGATATTTTTATTATATAATTAGAGAAATTAGGTTTATTGTTGTGTATAAGAAATACTAAGGTGTCTCGTGGATTTTTAATAAGCTGTTAACTTTTGGAGTTATCAAGCGTCTCTTATAATTTTATGCTAAAAAAATTTTGAAATTTTGAAAATTTTTGGAGTATCATTTTGTGAATTACAAACATAAATTGATCTATTTACCTTTCTAAAATTTACAAGTCGTAGATAAAGTGATATTAATATATTTTAGGAAAGTTTTCAGTTATAGAGTTAAATACTTAGTGAGGGTGTGTATTTCGGATTTATTATAATATGAGCTGTTATACTTTTACTTTTGCTGTCCTAAAATTCAACTTACTTTCTGGCAAATTTTGAAATGTCTCTTTCAAAAAATTTTGATTTTACTGTGCGGAAACATTCATATAAATTAGAGTACCTAATTCCTCTAAAAGATCAATATAGTCGTCTAAACATATAGTGAATTGTTTATATTTTTAGAAAGGGTTTTTGTACTCGCGCAGGACATCTCACTAGTGTCAATGTTGTCTTTTGCGTGAAACACTCTTATATCTATACTACATATAACCATTTCATTATACATTTGGACTAAATTAACAGGAAATATCTTAAATTAATTATTTGTCGAAAAATTTTGAAAATAATATATATTGAAAAGAGTGTTTTCTCGTGGTGTTATTCAAACATATAAAAATCTCCAAATAGTGTTATCTTCCTTATGTGGAACATACAAACGAATACGTTAGATACACGTATGTTATATATTTTTAGAATATGTTTTTTCCTTGTTTTGTCGAAGTAATTACCGAATAACTCTAGCGCGAATCTTCTATTGGGTTTACTCTTTAAATTAAAGCATCGTTATACTTTTGGCATGTATCAGACGGATCACTTAGGTTATATATTTTTTGTCAAAATATAATAGAATTATTCGTAAAGAAAATATAATATGTAGAAGATGTATACTATCTGAGAAATCGAGACTTTGAGAGAGAAAGATTATTGGCAACCATCTCCTCCTGACATACAAGTCGAATAAAAATTGATTTTTATTTTTAGAAAGGTTTTTGTGGTGAAGTAGTTTATTTATCTATCGATAGTTGATAGATACATATTATACTGGATTGTTTATGCATTATATAACATTTTAGAGCTATAACTAGGGTCCCATTAATTATTTTTTGGGTCAACAATTTTTTTTAGTATATTTGTGTGTGATAATAATAAAATAATTTAGTTGTTTGTGGTTCAAACATATAAATGATCATTCCTTTTGAAATACAAGTCGTATAAAACACTTAAATATTTACTTATTCTCTATTTAATTAGAAGTGTTTATGCTTGTGCAGTGCATATACTAGAGTGTCATTTTAACGTGTTAGCTTTACTCTGGAATAGCTGGTTGGTACTTTTGGTGGCGGAAATTATCGCTTCACCCATAGGTCGACCTATAAAGTTATTTTTGTCAAAATATTTGAATTATAGTTTTATAAATGTAGCATTATCCAACCGTCATAAAATCTTAAAGTAATTCACAATTTAGATAATGTTTGATTTTGCATGATTTATATCTTTTAAAGAATAACGTTTTGTGTTGTGATGAATACTGTTAGGTTGTGTTACTTCCGAGTATTCTTTAATATCTGTTAAATAGTTTTGTAGTAACAAGTTAACTATAAATAATTATTTTGAAAAAATTTTGTAAATTTTGGATATGTATTTAGTGGTTGTCTAAACATGTATTGAAATAGGATCTTCAATCCATCCCCTTAAATATCAAGCTCGTAGAAAGTCTGATTCTTATATTATTTAGAAAAGGTGTGTTCTTGTTCAATTAACGGTTTTTCGATTAATTTGTTAGCTTTTAATTCATATTAATGATAAATACATTTAATATATTGAGTGAGGTTAAATACAATAGTGGAGTGTTACTTCAGGGATCTATTAAATAGCTGTTAGTTATATATATACTTATGCTAGTAGTTACAGGATCCTTATATTAATTTTGTTCAAAATTTTGAAAAATTGGAAATTTATTTTTTTATTTTTGTGGGTAATATCTATTTTTTTTTCCTTCATTCATTTCTTGAAATATTTACAATGATACGTTAGGAAAAAGTGATTTTTATAGTTTATTACAATATTTTTGTGTGAGGAATACTAGGTGTCTTCGGATTTTTAATAGCTGTTATAGTTATGGAGTAAATGGTTCTATATTCCTTCAATATAAATTTTTTTGTCAAAATTTGTAAAATTTGAAATTATTGGATTTATTGGTTCAAACACTATTTATAATTAATGGCCATTCATCATTACATATCACAAGTCAGTATAGAAAAGTAATTTTATATATATTTAGTGAAAATGAGCTTATTTAGTGATAGGAGGTAATACTAGGGTGTCTTCGTAGGTTTATTTTAATAGACTGTTATACGTTAGGTAATAATGAAACAGTGATCTATACTTATATTAATTTTTGTATACAAAATTTTTGATATATATATTATTTTTGGATTTATTTTTAAATATTATGGTTAAAACATATAAATGGCCATTCGTCCTGAAATACAAGTTCGTAAGAAAAGATTGATTATTTCATATATTTTAGATATATAGGTTTTTTGTATATGAGTGTAGGTATAATACTAAGGTTTGAGTCTTCAGATTATTATAACAGTACTTATTATACTTTTAGGAGTTGACAGGTCCTTTATATCATAAATATATATAATATGTTCTAAAAATTCTGAAAATTTGACGAAATAGGCACAAAAAATAGGGTTTTGTACGATTGGTAGTATGTTGCAATGTTGTATGTGGGAGAAGCATTAGGGTTTCGAGAAAAGTGAATGAGGTGAATTCTGAAGCAAGGTATCTTCTTTGTATGTTTCATAGATATTTTTAGAAAGGTTATTTTAGATATGAGGTGAACTATGACTGAGGGTTTGTGCTGGTCGTGGAGTTGTTTAATAGCTGTTTGGTGTATTACTTTTGGAGTATAGACGTCGCGGTCTACAATTAATTATTGTAAAAGGTTTTGACCGAGAATTTTGAAATTTTGGATTTTTTGTGATTCAAACTAAGACTGGAGTGCGATTCCTTCTGAAGATGGAGCACAAGGTCGGTGTGTAGATAAAGTTGGGATTTTTATATTTTTATGAAAGTTTTTGTGTGAAGGAATACTAGCGTGTCTTCGGATTTTTTAATAGCTGTTATACTTTTGGAGTTACCAGGTCCTTAATTAATTTTTGTCAAATATTTTGAAATTAGAAAAATTTTTGATTCTTAGTGGTTCAATCATATTAAAATGGGCCATTCCTCCTAAAGTTTCAAGTCCGTAACAAAGTGAATTTTTATATTTTTAGAAAGGTTTTTGTGTAGGAATAATAGGGTGTTGATCTTACAGGCTTATTTGAAATAGTACTTCTAGCTTTAATCATATATAACCTTTAGAAGAGGTAAATCATGATACGTTAATTATATTTTTTTATTCTTTCGGGAAATTTTGACAATTTTTGATGAATTATAGGATATTAGCTCTCTAGATAATCGCAGAGTTCAAAGTTAGTGAAATAAGAGACTGGGGTCATTCCTTCTGAAAAATATCAAACGCGTGTATAAAGAAAATGATTATATGAACTCCCCTATTAACCTTTTAGCAAAAAAGTTTATAGTTGTGAGAACAGCTCACACATACCTAGAGCGTGCTGTCACTATTCGAGACCTATTTTACAAACTAGCCTGCTTCTACTTTTGAGACGGATCACACGGTACCAGACTAGAACTAATTTATAATCGATAAACAACTATATTTCTAGACAAACTTTTGAAATTTTTACTGAGAAAATTATTGATAGACTTCAAAACATATAAATGATCATTACTCTTCTGAAATACAAGTCAATAATGTTAAAAGTGAGTGGTCTTATTATAATCTAATTCTAAGTAAAGGTTTATGTTTGTGTGAGGAGAATGAGCTAAGGTAGTTTCTAGGGATGTTGTGATAATAGATAGATAATAATACTTTTAGTCCGTTTAAATAGTTAAAAGCAACAGTCTCCATAAAATAATTATTAGTTCAAAATTTTGAAATTTTGGAAATATTATTGTGGCAAAAATAATTTTTGTGTCAATATTATAAATGGTCATTATTTGGAAATATCAAACGTATATCAATTAATTATTATATTTTTGAAGAAGATTTCGAGGTCTTATCCATTGAGTGTACAGAATTTTTAATAGCTGAATTATACTTTGTAGTAACAGGTCCGTTAATTTAATTTTTGTCAAAATTGTGAATTTTGGAGATTTTTGTGGTTCAAAATATAAATGGCCCATTCCTCCTGAAATTACAAGTCGGGATAGAAAAGTGGATTTTTTATTATTTTAGAAAGGTGGATTTTGTAGGAATACTGAGATAAGGAAGAGTAGTCTTCGAAGATTTTTAACAGGCATTGTTGAATTACATTTTGGAGTTACAGGTCCTTAATTAAGTTTTTGTCAAAATTTTGACATGGAAAAAAAAAGAGATTTTTGTGGTTCAATCGATATAAGAATGGCCATTTCCTTCTTGAAAGTGACAAGTACGTAGAGAAAAAGTGAGGTATTTAGTATGGTGGTTAGAAAGAGGTGTTTTGGTTTGTGAGGAAATACTAGAGGTGTCTTCGGATTTTTTGTGAATAGATAATCAGATTCATTATAACTTTTGGAGAATAAACCAATTAATCAATATAATCTTTAGAATGTTAAAGTGTATGGAGTTGAATTCGCTAAAATGGGTTGTAAATTTTTGGAGAAAAGACTAAGGACAAGAGTTGAGGAAAAAATTGGAAAATGGCAACATGGTTTTAGACCAAGAAAAAGCACAACAGACTTGATATTTAACACGATGATGATAGAAAAGAGCATAGAATAGAATGAGAAGATATATATGTTGCATTTATATATTCGGAAAAGGCGTTCGATAGGATAGATAGATAAAGAGAGCTTGAAAAGAGTATTGGAAGATCCGAAATATGACATACCGCCGAAATTGATAGCGTTGATAAGGGTATATATGAAAACCCAACGAACATGGTGAGAGATGGAGGGAGTGGGGAGAGATGGTTTGATATGAGGACTTGGGTGAGACAAGGCAGTGTTCTGTCACCGCTACTCTTTACATTGTACCTGGATAGCTGTCTAAAAAGGATTTGTAAAAGGGAAAACAGAGATCACACATTGGCGTTTGGGGATGACGCTGCTTTGATTACATCGTGGGTGGATGACTTACAGGATGCCATGAATAGGCGGAATGAGGTGTTAAACCCTTGGGAATGTGGATGAATAGAGAGAAAATGGTGGTGATGATAATAGCCAGGAACATTGAAGAGATAGTGGTAAATATAGAGGAGTCCAGGCTTAAACAACTAAACAAGCTTAAATACCTGGGCGTTGTGTTTAACGAACAGAAGAGACAAGATGATGAACTGGGAGAGTGAGTGGGAAAGTTCTCCAAAAACGTAGGAATGTTATACCCACTACTGAAAGAAAGGGGAATACCTACGGAGGTAAAGGTAGTGCTATAAAGGAAAATACTGAGACCGATCCTAATATACGGATCAGAGTGTCGGTCAATGAACACTATGCAGAGGAGCAAGATATTGGCGACGAAGATGAGAGTTTAAGAATTATTAGTGGTATGACGTTGAGAAATAGAATGAGGAATGAGCAGGTGAGAAGTGAACTGAGTGTGATGTCGGCCCTGGAATGTGTGGAGAGAAATCAACTCAGATGATTTGATATGAAATGGATGGAGGAGGGAGAGATTGATGGGATGTTGGAGGAAAACCAGAGGGAAGACCGAGGAGGAGATGGATGGAGGAGGTGAGTGGAGCTCTGCAACGACGGAATAGGGACGCTAGAAGAGGTGGGAAGAAGACCGAATGTTCAATGACAGATAAGTGGAGAAGAATTTGAGGTGCAGCACCTGGACAGGCCTTCCGTAACAGGCTGAATGATGAGGAGGAGTGAGTGAGTGTAGGAGTGAGCAAGGAGGAGGAGTGAGTGAGTGAGGAGGACGCTTGAACCTTTCTTTTATTCACTTGAAATATTTTTTGAAGGAAAAAGCCTCATGCCAACAGAAAAAGAAAACTTAAAGGAAAAAATAAAGGAAATTTGAGAAGTAATTAGTATTATTTGTATTATCTGCATATGCTTATTATTATTATTATTATTATTATTATTATTATTATTATTATTATTATTATTATTATTATTATTATTATTATTAATATTATTATTATTATTATTATTATTATTATTATTATTATTAATAATATTTAATATATATATAATAATAAAAATAATTATAATAATAATAATTATAATTAGTATTAGTATTAGTATTCAGTATTAGTATTAGTATTCACATTAACATTAACATTAATTTTAATAAGAATAATTAATTATTAAGAATAAGAATAAGAATAAGAATAAGAATAAGAATAAGAATAAGAATAAGAGAGAGAGAGAGAGAGAGAGTGAGGAGACGAGAAAGAGAAAGCTTTTGATAGAATACAGAGAGAGAGAGAGAGAGAGAGAGAGAGAGAGAGAGAGAGAGAGAGAGAGAGAGAGAGAGAGAGAGAGAGAGAGAGAGAAAGAGAGAGAAAGGGAGAGAGAGTAGAACCCTACATATGAGAATAAGTAAGCTGAGATAATAAGGAATATGTATGAAAACCTCATAAACACGGTTAGAACGGGAGATGCGAAGAGAGAAATGGTTTGTTCACATCAGCATCTAGGCAGTGTTGTCCCATTTAATTTTTGCTTTATATCTGAACAACTGCTTGGATAGGATATGCATGAGGGAAGATAAGTAACCCATGAGAGAACATAAGGAATACATCTTTGTATACATGAACGATGCGGCTGTGGTGACAAAGGAACAACACTTACTACAAGCTGCAATGAATTCTTGGAATGACGTTATGAAGGGGTGGGGTGAAGATAAAGAAGGAGAAAACTTTGATACTGGTGATATCGAGACAGAGAGCATGCGTAGATACGGATGGAGGTTTACAGTTTAAACACTCCAGTGCAGACCGTAGTTAGTAGTGATATTTGAGATGAAAGTGATTGGATACATGAGGAACTAAGGGAAAGAATAACGAAATACGCAAGGAATATGGGAATGTTCTATCAGTTGATGGTGCAGAGTGGAGTGCCTGTAGAGGTAAGGGTGACATTTTATACAACCATCCTACGACCATTACTATACAGGTCGCAATGTTCGGTACTGAACATGATACAGAAGAGTAAAATAGAAGCTGAGGAAATGCTAGTATTGAGATTGAAAGGAGGAGTAACGCTGAGGGACAGAGCTAGGAGTGATTGAGTGAACAACAAGAGAGGAGCTGGAAGTACGCCCAATAATTGAATGTATAAACAGAGAAACCAGCTGAGATAGTTTGAATATGTGCTAAGAATGGAGGACTCGAGATACCCACGAAGATTACTATTGGAGCGAGACCAGTGGGAGACCGAGAAATAGATGGAAGGATGCTTGAGAGTGTGATTGTGTTAAAGGGGGAGCGATGGCACATGGAAATGGGAGGCACTGTTCGATGATCGGAAAGCCTGCAGGGATTTCTGGAAGAGAAACATCTGGTAGATTCTACGGTTCTACCTAGCAGGATGGATGGTGAGAAAGGTGATAAATTATTATTATTATTATTATTATTATTATTATTATTATTATTATTATTATTATTATTATTATTATTATTATTATTATTATTATTATTATTATTATTATTATTATTATTATTATTATTTTTATTATTATTATTATTATTGGTTATTATTACATATTATTATTATTATTATTATTATTATTATTATTATTATTATTATTATTATTATTATTATTATTATTATTATTATTATTACTATTATTATTGTTATTATTATTATTATTATTATTATTATTATATATACTAACACTGGTATGTTCCGCAGGTTCGTTTTATAAATCTATTTTTAGAGCTGAATAAAATTGGTTTGAAGATCTTCTTATAATTCAGCATTTTAAGAAAACATCAGTCTTTATTTTTAATTAATATTAAAATGAAAATTATTGAAAAAAGAATTAGCTCCGGAGCATATTTTTATAGCATTGGCCACGCTATATAATAGTAATAATAACAATAATACATTTTATTATTATTATTATTATTATTATTATTATTATTATTATTATTATTATTATTATTATTTATATTATTATTATTATTATTATTATTATTATTATTATTATTATTATTATTATTATTATTATTATTATTATTATATATTATTATATATATATATATATATATATATATATATATATATATATATATATATATATATATATATATATATATATATATATATATATATATATATATATATATATATATATATATATATTACATATATATATATATATATATATAGAGTTATATATATATATATATATATATATATATATATATATATATATATATATATATATATATATATATATATATATATATTACTGTGTATATATTGTTATAATAGTATATATTATTATTATTATTATTATATTATTATTATTATTATTATATATTATTATTACATATTATTATTATTATTATTATTATTATTATTATCATTATTGCCGCTGAGAAGTACGACTGTTAGAAATATTCTTATTGCATGCAACATATTTTATTAAGATATTATTATTATTATTATTATTATATATATATTATTAAGTTATTATTATTATTATATATATTATATTATTATTATTATTATTATTACAGTATATTATTATTATATATATATATATTATATATATATGCATATTATTATTATTACATATATATATTATATATTATAAAAAGATTGTTTTTTATTTTTTCAAACTAACACTTTCTAATTTGACTGCGTATTTTTATCCAATTTCTTGGCCACTTCGACGGCAATCCAATTTCTTTCTTTATTCTGGTTCAAGGTCGCCAGTGTGGCGCTTTTGTCGCTTCTCTTGCTTTGTGTTATTTTATTCCTATATATTTCTGCAACAATTTCCGTTGTGTTGCTTTTACTCCTTCATTCGCTTATTTACTCTGTTTGGTTCTGTATCCACTACGATGAATATTTTACTGCATAACCTGAAGACTCGGTCTTTTATGACTTATACCAGCCGATTGTAATGAAGCTAATGGATCCTTCAAACAGGGGTTGGAATTCATCGGCAGCCTGGCTGCTTAAAGTATTTAGATATCAGATACCTATTAGTAAGTCAACACAAGAAGCTAATAGCGATTTTTCAGGGAGGAGTCTCACCTCCTTATCTTATTATCTTATTATTAAAAGACTCTCACTTTTATTGTATTAATTATGTAGGAGAATTTTCACTCCTGATTTTTAGTTTGAGAAAACAGTCGTGTTGAAAAGCAATAGGGGATAAAGAGGGATGAATCAGAAGCACATTAAACAATCTATATTAAAAGTCACAGTACAAAATATGCATAGAAAAATAACGACAATTTAAACTAAAAACACCCATTCACACATACCCACATCTACCATCGTAACTCAGATTCCAGTAAAACGTGAAACATTGAATACCGAACAAAGAAAAGACCTAAAAAATTACATAATAACAATAAATCTTATCTAATTATTACATAACATTTTATTATAATAATTATTATTATTATTATTATTATTATAATTTTTATAATCATTATTTATTATTATTATTATTATTATTATAATTTTTTATAATTCATATTGCTATTACAATCATTCTTATAATAATTATTATTATTTTATTATTATTATTATTATTATTATTATTATTATTATTATTATTATTATTATTATTATTATTATTATTATTATTAATATTTTAATAAATCTTTATGTCGATGGATTCGTACCTCCGCCATTAATTAAAGCTTCATTTTGGCACTGATTTGAGGAGGCATCTGATTAGATGAGGTCAACATTTTTAATTCACTGTTCATCTGGACTCATATGGGTACATCTCACTCCACTAAACTTCTTTCGGATAATTAAGTTCTTTTTTACTCAAATCAAAGATACGACTTTTTTTAGCTTGTCTATTTTATATAAATAATAATATGATTAAATTAAATATATATATATATATATATATATATATATATATATATATATATATATATATATATATATATATATATATATATATATATATATATATATATATATATATATATATATATATATATATATATATATATATATATATATATATATACACAGAGTATATATATATATATAAATAATACATATATATACATAGTATATATATATATATGTTTAAGAGTCTACGCCTATTGCGTGTGTTAGTTTCGTTCTTTATATGTATTTTATTTACGTTAATATTTAAATTCCTTTATAAAGTAATTTCACTTTAACAATACTATAAGGCACTAACTGCACCAGGTGAATTGCAAAGACAGAATGAGGTGTGCCCGAGCTCTCTCGTATATTCGGACCTGTGGCGGTTGCATAGAATACGCAATAACTACGGGGCAAGAATTCTTATCGTTAAGGATTCTCACCTTTGAGGTGTTCTGAATGAAGAAGGAAAATAGGATAATAGGAGGAAAAGACAGGAACGAGCCTGTATAGTTCTTTTGCCAGTTTGGTGTTGTTTAACCAATGGGCAATCGTGGGAAAGACGCTACTTTTCTCTAAGAAATTTTAGGTATGCAGCCAGAACGGCGCCATACTCTAAAGCTCTTCCTGCAATGGTTTTTTCCATTGACTCATATGTGCTAAGCAACATATCGATTTACTATATAGTCTCCTTCGCCGGAAATGGAACTGGTTATTATGGAAAAATCATTTCAGTATTCTCAAGGAACAATTCGTGAAGAAATGAATAAGAATATTGGACATGAAAAAGAAAAAGTTCTGGAACTAAACTTCTTACTAGATGTCGAAGAAAAAGTGAATAATAAAAGTTTCTATCATAGGTTCCAAGGGAATTCCTCTCCTAATGAAAGTATTCTGGAAAGTAGGTTTATAAAAAAAATGAATAGTTTGAAAATGGACAAGACCGAAACTCAATGTTTTATGGAAGCATATGAGAATGTATCTTTGTTTTTTCCAAATCTGCGAAGATAAATAAAGAAAGAAAATTAGATATATAGCATGGGGATTGTGTGTGGTTAAATTCCTAAGCATTTAGAAAATTATTCATTTGTTTACTTTATTAAATTTACGATTCCCTTTTATGCTATCTGAAAAGAAATTAAAGTTTCCTCTCGAGTTATTATGGTCTTTGGTAAATCACTTTGACCTAAAATATTTTTGGTACTGGTCAATCGGTGATTTTTTGGTTGCTTTCCTCTGATTTTATTATTCTTAATAACGGCTAGTTTTTACTTTTACTTTACTGGCCCAAAATTTTGGTCATTTGCTAAAGTTAATATTTAATAATCTTCATTTAAGCATTAATAGGAACAAAGTGTTATCACCTAAACTTAATTGAAATTACCCTACTTCTATCCTTTTGGTTTTAGTTTCATTCGTATACCATTTAGACTATCAAAGTTTCTTTAAAAGTTTACAACTACATAAGCGATAAACAAACATTATTATAAATGTTATTACGACAGTTAAGCACTAGTTTTATTTTCTAAGGTTAGTAGTAACTTTGTTAAAAAGAAAACTAATTCTAAAAACGGAAAATTCTACAAGAAATGTTAGTATACTTTTAGTATTTAATAACACTACTGTTTAAACAAACTGTTAGTATCAAACGTTAAAATAAAATAAAAATAGTAATGGAAGAAGTGTTAGTAACTATCATCTTCTTGATTAGAAACATGCTAAGCGTTAAAACAAAAATATTAATGGAAGTGTCAACTATCCTCTTCCTAATTAGAAAACATGCTAAGCGTTAGAACAAAGTGTTAAAATTAAAGGCAAGGTTAGATGACAATCTCTTGCTGTTTCTATTATTTTTATCTTTCTTTTAAAAGAAAATCTTTTCTTTTTGAATTAAATTTTCGCATGAAAACTGGGGCCCACCCTTCGGAAGAAACCGTAGGTAGTAATGTGATAAAAATAATGAAACATAATCGGCAAAAAAAATCCAATTTTTACCAGTTGAAACCAAATGTTTCACAAACTGTTTACGTAAATTACACAAATGCGATGTTATAATAATTCCAACTCAAAACTGAAGTTATTTGACCTATAGACTAAAAAATATATCTTTATGCTAGCTACCTATCATATTTATATAAAAACCGCTTCATTATTTATGCAAAACGTTCTTTGATTATCTTAAACTAAACGGGCGAAATGAGAACTAAAGTCTTCCTATAGTCTTTTTATGTCTCTTCGCTCTGTTTTCGTGTCAGTTTAATATTTCTGAAGCAAAGATAAGCATCCGAGAGCTTCACTATAGCCTCCAATTGTGCTTAAATGCTTCTCATAAAGAACGCTGTGATATGTTAAATGAGATTAAAAAGTTCATAAACTATGAAACAATTTGAAAATTATTCTGGCGGTTATCTCAAAAGTTAGCAAGCAAAATGAATACAAAGCGATGTAAAAAAAAATTTTAAAGTCTATATTATACAAACATAACTCTATTATTAGCTTGGGTTCTTTTCATCTATTTTTCGTGGATTTTTGTTCCTCGACAAGTATCCAACTACGTCGATAGATAAGACTCACACTACCAGAGATCGCTACCTCTATATGTAGGGCTTACCCCGGCTCATCATCGACAAGGAAAAGAACTTTTAGCATTTTCTATGTTGGTTCTTTCTCTACCTCTTACTTCTTACTTCCCATATTGGCTTGATGAGTCTTACGATACTAGAAACCACTGTCTCCTTCGTATTTGCACATTGCCAACAAAAGAATTTTTTAGTGTAACTCAACATAGTTGTTTCTCGTAATTACACCCTTAAAACATATTTAAAACAAAAAAATATGAACAAAATTATATGTAAAATTATCTGCTGAACTATTCGCCAACCCAACTGTTAAAATTCTCTAACATAATCGATTGTCGAACGTACATCCTTAATATCATACTTAAAACAAAAAATATGAACAAAAATATGAACAAAATTATATGTTAGATTATTTACTGAACTATTTTCCAACCCAATACGATTATTTTCCCTGTCACTCTGATTCTGATCTTATTTCTTGTCACCGAAGTGCTTCTTCAATCGTTATTCTCTTTCCCCGGCCAATTTTAACTCTGTGACTCGAACCAATCTTGTTGTAAGTAAACCATTATCTTTCGTGTCCCGGAAACTCAAGATGGGAGATTGTGTTTTCGTCAAGGCAGTACAGAGTGAGTTAAATCGTGACTCGATAGAAAAGAACAACTCTCCAACTTTTCAAAACTTTTGATCAAAACGCAGGACTAATAGTTAGAAAGGACTAATCGTAGGTTGAAAACTACAACAGATTACTAACAAATAAAGCAAAATACGAGCAAGTAAACTGATGAGCAGAAGGTCAATGAGCTATTTTTCCTTATTTATATCCTAGTTCTCAATGAGGAGCATCTTTTGACATCTTAATTCCTATCGAAAGAAAAAGGAAATACCTTTTGGAAAAAACGCTTGACTCTTTCTCACATATGATCAACTTAAAATTTAAGACAGTGTTGCACCCCTTCTCTCTCTCTACTCTACTAATTATAGGATCCGGTCATGACTCCATCCCTATTTTAGAAGAATCTGTTGAAAGAAATGTGGTTCACGTCTCTAACGACTACAAAAAAAATCAATCAGCTTATAGCCTATCTCCGTAATCCAAACTAATTTCACATGCAAATAGAAATATCCTAACTAAAAGGATCAACTTAAATCAAATACTTAATCCACTAAAAAGTTTCAATAGGACGCTGTGGTTTGTCTCTTCTCGTCGTTTTACATCTTTCTTTGGCCATTTTGCCCATATGGAGTGGTACTTGTAGTCTCCACTTACGTTCCCATTTTTTCTCCGGAGGGTTTTCATCGCCCCTTTTTCCGATCTCCATACCTTCATCGCCTCTCATACGATTGTCAGATGCGGCTTTGAAGTTGCAGCAAAAACCCAACAAGATTTATATACTTAGAGAAAAGGTTTACAGGACCTATAGAACCTAATCAAAAACAACTTTCCTAATCCAAACTAATAATGTTTAAATGCAACAATTATAAAATAACCAAATATAAAGCAATTTATATACCAAATTCATGAGATTTATC
>JABUQX010124434.1:7500-10000 GCA_015478945.1 Trachelipus rathkii | reverse complement strand
TACTTTGACTGTCTGAGACTACTTCTTTTTTCCTTTTGTATTCCATTACGCAACATTTTAATGGGACTGGCTCCTCTGAGCAAAGAGCCTATATCTTCATTTCCTTTCTTCTCTCCTCTCCTCCCCTTGCACCGCTTCTTCCTCATTTTTTATTTCATCTTTCGTCTCCCTGTTTTCTACTTTTCCTTTCTCTTTCACTTTTTCTCTTCAGTTCGACAAAGTATGCCTCCCCCTCCTTCGGGCGGTGTCGAGATAGCTTCTCCTTCAAGCGGAATTTTGATCAGACGCCCCTCTATCAGGGTGTGACGAAATAGCTTCCTTTTTGGTAGGCAGGTTTTACCCACGGACTTTTGGTCTCCCCCTCAGTCTGTTTTTCCCTTCTCATCTCCTCTGGAGCTGAGGGACCACACGACTTCGACTGCAATCGTTCTGCCATATCCTTAACGACTCGTTAGTAAAAAAGTGAAATTAGGTGTGGTGTATGGTTAGTGGATGGACGTTGTGATAGTAAAAAATGAGAAAGAATGGTCTTAATTCGGGATAAAAGCTTGAGAGATCAAAGGTCTATATGACGTATATGGAGCAAATTATATGAACGTCAATTTCAATTGAAAATGCCCCAAATATATTTTTAATTATTCCTGAATTAAAATGAGTAAATATTTGCTTCATTAAGATGAAAAAAGTGCTCAGTTCTATGATTATCATAAAATTGATTGTGTTACTTCACATTTCAATTAAATTACGTTTATAGTGAAAATTATAACGATAACTAGTAAGCGAATATTCCATTTTAAACAATTTTTTCTTTATTGACGAAGAGAAGAAAAAGGGAGATTGAAAATTCTTATCCTATTTCTTTCTTACCTTTTTCTAGGGTTTACTTAGACACTAACCAGCTGTGATTTAAAACGCTCTCAATGCTCTGCATGCAATGTGCTAAAATCATATGGCCCTTCTCCGTACATGCGACCTTCAAATACTGTATACGTCTGACGTATATCGAATACACAAATGTGTACACATACACATACACATGTACATATACATATATATATATATATATATTAATATTATATATATATATAATATATATACTATATATATATATATAATATATATATATATTATAATATATATATATATTAATATATAATAATATAATAATATAGATATATAATATAGAATCAAAGTCGATTGATTGGTTGTTTGGGTTAATTATTTTTTATTTAAATTTAAAAGAATAAAATCAGTATTAAATGATTAATTAGGCAAAAGCGTTTCTTTCTGCATTATTTATTACGTATCAATAGCTTTTTCCAATCAATTCTCATTTGCGTTAAGAGGAAAGAAAGAGAAAGAAAAAATTCGTTCAACTACTTTCTGTTTCTAAAAAATGTTTCTGAACGAGGAAGTCATTTGCCCTGACTCTGGGAATCGTACTAACAAATTGGTCAATATAGCACGTTCTCAACTCTCACTAGTTTGTGTACGCTGGGCATGTGCGCTCGTTTACGCACCTTTGGACACACTTATTTTAGTAGTTGGCGTATATAACTATATATTATATATATATATTATATTAAATATATTATATATATATAATATATATAATTATATTATATATATATATATAAATATATGTATATATATAATATATATATTATATATATATATATATATTCATATAAATTATATATTAAAAAATTAAAAAATAAAAAAAATATATACTTATTATTTATATTATTAAATAAAAAAAAAAAATAGTACAGCTCCTAAAATATTAATCAATAATGAAGATGTTTAAGTAATTACAGATTTGATATTTTAATTAAATTTAAATTGTTAAAACAAAAATCTTTAATCATATTTCGTATTTAGGTATAATAATATTTGTATATATAAAAAGAACGGAAATGCTACCTTCTCCTTGGCAGTTTCGATAGGGGAAAAGAAAATTTCTTTTCCTTACCTGCCGCTAGGGGTCTCCCTTGCTTCGAGACCAGTAGTGGCAGCAATTGCACGGGAAGTCTGTAGTCGTTGTACTTAGTGTATGCCTAGCGACTAAGAATTTGCTGGTGTGGTCTGCGGTTCTAGTTACCTATGCTTGGGCACACAATCTATTTCCGTAATCTATAGCCTGCAGTGCGTGTGCGATTAAGTGATATATATTATACTATATTATTATATATATATATATAATATAAAACAAGAGTATAATATATATATATATATAATAATATATATATTGATATATACATATATAGTTATATTATATTATATATATATATAATATATATATATTATTTATATTTATTTGTTTTTTCGACACACACGAATGCAAAATAAAAAGGGTATTATAGAAATAATTATTAGCTATATACACTGGCTATCAAACCACCCCCAACACACAAAACAAGCAGAAAATTTTTATTAAAGATATGTTTAATATTAAAATTATTATTTTTAATTATTAATTTTTTTGTTTTATTATTACTTA
>JABUQX010124433.1:25000-38419 GCA_015478945.1 Trachelipus rathkii | reverse complement strand
TAAAAAATATTTGAAAAGTACAAAAAAATGATTGTAATTGAAAGTAACAACGGCGTATCATAAGAAAATATTTTCGCGAATCCGGTAGTAATATTTACGCCCGGCGGGTTCATGCGTCGGTTCCGCACCGGTTCGCGCTTGCGCGTGCGCTCTTGCGTTTTGCTTCCACGTGATCTACTATAAAAATCTAGTGAATTAATTATATCCTATTCTAGTGAATTTAATAATTATTCCTCAATGTAAGTATTTATTAAAAATATGATAAACACTTAGTAAAAATAAAACACTTTTAATACAAATCAGATAACTTGTTCACCGCTTAACAGCTAAAATGACTATGCATTTTTAAAAATTGAGTTGGGGTCTAAAAGATAATAAAACACACCGGCTCAATTACAAGTTTAAAGAACAAAGTTAATTTCAAAAGACGATAAAATAATCCTCGACCAATCACATACGAGCTTATGAACTAGGGGAAAAATACTCCGACCAATCACAAGTAAGTAAAACATTTCCTTCTCACCTGCTTAAAGATCTTACCGATCCAGCATGTTTTCCCAGTTTGAATATATTTATAAAAAAAATAATAATTAATAAAATGGTTCTTGTCTATACTGGAATTACCTTTGACCTTGTTAATTAGGGGCTTAAATTCAGCAATTGGGATACAAAAAGGCCCTTATCCCTAAATTGTAGGCCTAAATTTAGCCTAACGTAGTTTATTGGCACCACATTTTTACAGAAAAAAGTCAGTTTGAAATATATTTTGACGGGAATTAGGCCTAAATCTCCCCGGGCTACAAAAAGGAATATCCTAAATTTAGGCCTAAATGTTATTTCAACACATTTTACGGAGAGAGGTCAGTTTCGTATCTGTAAGGAGTGCGGTTGTTGTGTTTTCTCGTGAGGGATTGTCTGTAACCATAGATAATAATAATAATAATAATAATAAAGAAAAATCCGAATTATTAAAAAACTTTTGAAATATTTTTAGTTAACATCGAACGAATAATATAAATGTAAGTGAATAATTGTTATTTTTAAATTAAAGAACTTAAGAAAGATTTTATTGAATACAGGTTAACGTTAGCAGAGAAGAACTATTTTTGTATTTTTATACTTATTACAGGGCTAAAGATGATGATATAAAGCAGTAAGTCAATAGAACAAAACGTGCCATAGCTTGGTGTAGAGGTGCTAGGGGCTGACCTTACTGATTTAATGATTTATTGCTTTAAGGTAGAAAATATATTGTTTAATAAAATTTCATAAAATTTTTAGTAAAAGTTATTTTAAACTTGATAGTTATTATAAAATTTATAAACAAAAGTATTAACAGTTAATAATAAATTCTTTGTTCAAAGATAATGATTGATATTTATTATAGTAGTGTATATGAAAGAAGGGAATACTTTTAGAGATATGTAAATGAGTAATTAAATGACGTGTTAAGTTAAAACATAAAATGGTTTTAAAAATTATTACGTTATATGTGTAGTGAGTGTGCTGTGTGTGTGGGTGTGTAAGTAAATCTGTTGTGTGTGTGTAAGTAAATCTGGATGTGTGAGTAATTCTGTGTGTGTAAGTAAATCTGTGTGTGTAAGTAAATCTGTGTGGTAAAAAGTAATCTGTGGTGAGTGTAAGAAATCTGTGTCGTGAGTGTAAGTAAATCTGTTTGTGAGTGTATGTATAAGTGTCGTAGTGTAAGTAAATCTGTGTGGATCCAAGTAAAATCTGTGTGTGAGTGTGTGTGTGTGTGTGTGTGTAAGGGGTAAATGAAGTGTCTATGGGTAAATGTAAGTTGTCCATAGTGAATGTGTGTATAAGTGTCATATGCAATGTGTGTATAAGTGTAAGTGTGTGTGTGTTGTGTGGTGTGTGTGTGTGTGTTGTGACGCCTGTGTGGATAAGTGTAAATGTAAGTGTCTAGGTAAATTTAAGTGTCATAGTGAAGTTGTATAAGTGTCATAGTGAATGTGGGTGTAAGTGAAGTGTGTGTGTGTGGTGTGTGTGTGTGTGTCGTGTGTGTGGTGTGTGTGTGGTGTGTGTGTGTGTTCTAAAATAATAATAACAATAAGCATGAAGAAATAACACTAAGTTAATAATAAAAACTCATTTAAAATAATAAAAAATAATAAAAAAAATAATAAAAATAAATAAAAAATAATAATAAAAAAATAAAAAGTATTAAAACAAAATAAAAACATAATGTTAATAAATTATACGTTAAAAGCAGGAAAACATATGAGTTAAAGCAGTAAAAACATATGAGTTAAGAGTTAAAACATGAGTTAAAGCAGTTAAACATGATTAAAGCCAGTTAAGCGTAAACAAAGGCATACTAAATCCCCCCCCTTGGCTGTTTAGGTCACACCTCCTATTGATTACTGGTTACTGCTTTAAGGTAGTAATGTTAATAACCATAATATGAGTTAAAGCAGTAAAACATTAGAGGTGTAAAGCAATAAAACATGAGTTAAAGCAGTAAAATTAGTAAAACAAAAGCATACTAATCCCCTTGGTGCTATTTAGCATGGTTTGATACTGATTTACTGCTTTAGGGGTATGTAAAAATGTTAATAAATATATGAGTAAAGCAGTAAAAACAAATGAGTTAAAGCAGAGGTAAAACATGAGTTAAAGCAGGTAAAGCAGTAAAACAAAAGCCATACTAACCCCCTTGTTGCTATCGAACACCTCTATGATTACTGATGTACTGCGAAAGCCAAGTAAATCGAACGTTAAATCATAATATGTATGTAAAAGCAGTTAAAGCAGTAAAACAAAAGCATACTAACCCCCTTGTTGCCATGTATGTAACACATCTCATGATTTACTATTTACTGCTTTAAGTATGTAAATTTTAATAAATATGTGAGTTAAAGCAGTAAAACATATGAGTTAAAAGCAGTAAAACAGAGTTAAAGCAGTAAGCCCAAGTAAACACAAAGCAGTACTAATCCCTTAGTGTTTAGGTAACAACACTCTCATTGATTACTGATTTATGTTTAAGGTATGTAATGTGTAATGCTTTTTATTAAGAATTTCGACAGTTGTAGTAAAATAAAGTTTAGTATATTCAATAGAATCTGAGCGTGTTTTCTTCTTACATACAATTTTTAAAAAAATTTATAAATTAAAAAGTATTAAGTAAATATAAAAGATGTCTGTAATTAGTTTACAGTTTTAGGTTCGTGAAAATTGTTTTTAATAAAAATGTTTAAGTATGAAATAAAAATGAATGGAATATTGTATATTTCTATATATACTACTATATATATATTATATACTATAGTATATATATATATATAGATATATATATATATACTGATATATATATATATATATATATATATATAATATTATATATATATATATATAATATATATATATATATATATCTATACTAATATAATATATATATATGATATATAATATTTCATTCGCGCGGGAATATTGCGCCTTCGGGCGCACGCGGCGGGCGGGACGCGGAAATATTGCGCCTGCGGGCTCACCTGCGGACGCGGACTCGGACGGGACGCGGAAATTATTGCGCCCTGCGGGCTCACGCGGCGGGCGGGGACGTGGCGGGGCGCACTGCGGGTGCGAGGTGACTGTTTTGCGCGGAGGGCGCATGTTGCGCCTTGGTGTTCCAATTTTGACCTAGGGGAAGACATTCAATATTAGCTCTGTTTCTTGATGTAGGTAGAAAAGGTTAGAAAAGGTTAGAAAATGCTAACTCATTCATAGTAGGAAACATCCTAGCAACTATATAATATACACCAATCGCCAATTTGTCTATATATGAGGTAAGTGTAATGCCTATGGAGTTGGTGTAAGTGTCCTATGTTTGAATGTAGTGCTCCATGGACGAGTGTAAGTTGTATAAGTGTCATAGCTGTGCTATTAAGTGTCATAGTGAAGTGGTGTATAGAGTGTCATCAGTGTTGATGTGTGATAACTGGAGCATAGTGTGTATAAGTGTTAGAAAAAGACAAACTCATAGTAGAGCATCCTAGCATCTTGTAATATACACCAATCGATTCCGCATACCTTATTAACCTAGGGCTAGACACCCATATTAGGGCTATTCTAGGCTCAGGGGAGGCCAGAAAAGGCTTGAAAAAATGGCACTCAGTTGGCACTATGTGGCATCAGTGGCACTATGTGGCACTCACTGGCACTCATTGGCACTCACACTTGCCACTCACCTGGCACTCATTGGCACCTCACTTGGCAGCTCATTGCACTGCTATTGGCACTCACTTGGCACTCACCTGCACTCATTGGCACTCACTTGGCAATCATTGGCACTCACTTGGCACTCACTTTGCACTCACCTGGCACTCACCTAATACTCATAGAACACTAATAGAACATCACTAGATACTCCTTACGGTGATTGGGAGCCATCAAAATGTACTGGATCATCAGAAATGTACTGAAATCCTCAATAATCTGAGTCATCAAGATGAACGACAAAGATGACGTCATCAAAGATGATCATCAATAATGCTGAGTCATAAAATTGAGCCATGGAAGAAAAGGGTTGTTAGTGTGTTTGTACGTGTGTGTATAAGTGCTAAATGTAAGTGTCTATGGTAAAATAAATGTCATAGTGAATGGGTGTATAAGTGTATAGTGAATGTGTGTATAAATGTATGTAAATCTGTGTGAGTGTAAGTAAATATGCGTGAGTGTGTAAGTAAAACTGTGTGTGAGTGTAAGTAAAATCTGGGTGTGTGTGTGTGTGTCTGTGTTCTAAATAATTGGATTGGGGGTTTTGTGTGTGTGTGTGTGTCGTGGTGTGTGTGTGTGTGTGTGTGTGTAGGTGTTCAAGTTAGGATAGATCTACTTACATACGTTCAAGTTAGGAACGAAATTATGTACTGGGTGGGCCACGTAGCGTGGCAAAAAATTTAGCGTGCGACAAAATTGACGCCATGGTTATCTGGCAAGGTCAAGGCCCGAAAATATCATGGTCATAACAAGGTTAAGACCATCAAAAAAGGGCTAAGGCCCCTAAAGGAAGGCCAAAAATTACCCGTTGGGTCAAAAATTTGACCCATGGTATCTGGCAAGCTTTGGAGAAAAGGTCAAGGACAAAAAAGGTAAAGACATCAAAAAATAGGGCTAAGCCCCTAAAGGGTGGCCAAAAATTAGGGTGGGCCAAAATTGACCCATGGAAGACCAAAGGGTTGGTCGAAAAAATTAGGTCTGGGCTGGGGTACGTACAACGGTTGCTTACCCAACCGTTTGGCGCAACCCCTTCTTCGAAGGGTTGCAAAAATTAGGGTTTTTCAAAAAATTAGGGTTCTCAAACAATTAGGGTCGGCCAAAAAAATTACCGTGCGTCAAAATTGACCCATGGAAGACCAAAGGGTTGGTCGAAATAAATTAGGGGGTACGTACAACGGTTGCTTACGCAAATTAGGGTTGCCAAAAAGTTTGGGTTCTCAAAAAATTTGGGTTCTCAAAAAAATTAGGGTTCTCAAAAAAGGTCAAGCCCAAACAAGGTCAAGGCAGGTGAAATTTTTGGCCCTAAAAAGGTCAAGGCCCAAAAAAGTGAAGGTCAAAAAAGGTCAAGGGGCAAAAAAGGTGAAGTGTCAAAAGAACCGCTCCTCAAAAAAAGGCAAAAGGTCACGGTTAAATTTTCGTCAAATATACCCCCAGTACTGCTGATATTGTCTCAATGCTAGGTCGATATGATGTTTTTTCACTTGCGATGTGTCGCCTGAATATATATATACTATACATATATAATATATATATTATATATAACTATATATATTAAATATATATATAATATATATATATATATAAATATAATATATATTATAATATATATATATCATATATATAATAATATATATATATTATAATATAATATATATATATATATATATATATATATATATATATATATATATTATATATTATATATATATATATAACTATATCAGTGGCGAGGCGTGGCATTTTTCCAGCAGTCATCGCTACAGTTCCCGGTTCCCTATTTTGGACATAGAATATATATATATATAATATATATAATATATAATATATTATATACTATATATATATATATATAACTATATAATATACATAATATATATATATAGATATATATATAATACTATACTATATATATATAATCATATATATATTATAACTATTATATTATATATAATGATATAATATATATACTATATATATATATATATATATATATATATATATAATATAATATATATATAATATATTATATTATATATATATAATATATATTATAATATATATATATATATACTATATATATCAATATTACTATATATATTACTATATATATAATATATAAATAATAATATATATGTATCATATATATATCTATATATTATATATATATATATTATATATAATTGATATATTATATATAATATATATATATATATATATATAGTATACTATATAAATAATATTAATATATATATATATATGTATATATATGTATATAATATATATTATATATATATATATATATATATATATATATTATATATATATATATATATATACTATATTATAGTATATATATATATATAGTATATATTTATACTATATAATATATATATATATTATACTATATATATATTATATATATATTATATTTATATATATTATATATATTATATATATATAAATATATATATATATATATATATATATATATAGAATATATAGAGGCCCTGAGGAGCGACTGCTAATATAATTTTATATATTATATATATATATACAATTATATATACAACCTCCTGTTGGCAACTATTCCAAAATTAACAACTCTATTACTGAATGAAGCTTTCTTATATCAATTTGGCATGCTTTCTTCTTAATTTTCTTGTTAGGCCCCCTGGTCTCCCGTCCCGTTGCTCTACTATGAAGAAATTTATTGGTCTCCGTATTATCAAAAGATGTAAAAATTTTGTAGAATTGTATCATGTTCCGTGTGAGAAATCGCCTTTCTAATGAAAACATTCCTAACTCCTTCAGCCTCATTTCATAGCTCTTACCATCAAACCTAGAAATCATCCTTGTTGCTCTTATGTTGCACTCTCTCTAGCATTATCTAAGCTCTTTCTTTAAATAAGGGGGCCCAAACTTGTGCAGAATACCTCTATTATTGGCCTACATAGCTATTATACAGTTTGCTTATTACTTCTTTGCTCTTTCGTAAAACAACATTGCGATTTATTATGCCCAGCATCTTATTAGCTTTATTATTTGCCTTCTAAAACTGATTAAGCTTACTTTTCAATACTGCTTATAATTACAACCTATAATCTTTTTTCTTGGATCCACAGGACTCAAGCCAATCCCCAGTCAATATCGCAGAAAACTTAGTATTTGAGAAAACCTAGGTGACAGAAAACCTTACATTTGTACTATAAAAATTCATTTCCACTTATCTGCCCACCCAGAAGTTTATCAAGATTCATTTTGAATCTTTATACACTCCTTCCATTTTCCCTAACTGAGGTGGCCACTTTTGGTATTCATCTGCAAACTTAGAAACCTTGTGCATTTAGTCATCGGTCTAGAATCACTATTATATATTGAAGGAACAATAGTACCCCAGCTCTGAACCCTGTGGACACCACTCTTCACTATTTCCCCATGATGACTTATTGCCATTGTTAATGTACCACCACCTTTTTCTATTCCACAAAAACTACTCTTTATCCAACCCAATTCTTGAACACACTAGACCATGTTTCACCACATGTTCCTTCTCTCCTATAAATACCCCACTTCTCGCTTCCCTCATTTGGTAAAAATCTGACCACAACCTCGGATAATATCTCTTAATTTCAATACCCTTGTCTCTCAACAGCTCCACTCCTGCCCCTAATGCAGTTTTTTCCTGCACTTTGATCCGAGCCCTCTTACTAGGGCTGATTGGAGGCCTTTGCGTCGATTCTACGCATCTATAATTGGAATGACTGCGCTTTGACTCTGGTGAGCCGCTTCGGCTTTCTGCCACTAAAGTGGAGCTGTAATCGTGACGGTGTTGAGCAGATGTCATTCTCCGACTAAATCTTCATCTCTCCTCATAAATCCATTGGTTCCATCGTGCTTGGTTCTCTGGCTATTCAGGCTAGAAACAGTGCGTATCGGAGTAGAAAAAATTCTCGTTCTCCTTATCTCCTAGCTAATTTCCACTCAGCTAGAAATCGTTGCTAGGGGATTACTGTTCGACGAAGCAAAGCGGGTCTTCATAAACGAAAAGATGCGCTAACCTCACTTGACATTCTTCCCTACTAACAAATTCTTTCTGGCCTCTTGCCAACACAACATCCTAACAATTTCTGAAATCATCTTTTGGCCCCTCTTAATTCCCGATCTGTATGGCTCTGTTGCTACTCTCAACTAAAAAGGTCAACTCTTCGGCCTTCACTATTTTCTCTTAAACTCAACCTTGGACGATTCTGGCATTTCCTCCTCCCTTCTATTCTCCTCGTCAGGTGTTCCTAATTGTCTTTACCTCGTTGATTACATCTGATCGGGATAACACGGGCTCCTGAGCATCTAATGAAGTTCGGAAGGCGGGTGGCCGGATGGCAATTCCTCCCCGAGCTTTGAGGGAATAGTGCTTACGTGCTGACCCCGCCCCCCGTTCAACTATATTCTCTATGTCTCAAATACTAGCACTTTTTCCCTCAGTGTTCGAAGCACGCACATGTCCAACCATTCCGAAAAAGGAAGCCGCTAAGCTCTGATCCTTCTAACTATCGCCCCTATAGCTCTCACTTGTATTCTATCTAAGATCTTTAGAAACACTTCTTAACTCTCACTTCTTAGGCCAATCTGGAATCTAATTCTCTTCTTCCGATCACCAGCTACGTCTTTCGCCGTTCAAGGTCTACTGGCGATATACTTTCTATTTACCGATTCATGGTTTTTTCCGCTCTAGAAAACTATGGGAAGACTCTGCGTGGTGAGCGCGTCGACATATTTCCAAAAGCATTTGAAGCCGGGATATGGGAACGAAGTCACTGCTCTCCCAAGCTCCCCTCCTTTTTGGTTTACTCCTTCTCTTTGCATTACCGTATGTCTATGCTAATTCTTCATAAGTCGTCAATATGTCGGACTGTCGGTTGATGGAGCGACTATCTTTCTTCTTCTTTCTGTCAATAGTGGTAGTTCCTTTGCAGGGTTCGGTCTTTATCTCCTTTTTTTTTTACTTACTTACTATTTTTTATCTTTTTTTACCTTTCTTCATTAATGATCTTCTCACCTGCACAATCTAACTCTAGCCACTCTTAATGCCGGTACTCGACCCTCCACTCATTCAACCTCAATTTACAATCTCTCGCGTCCCTCTATTTACTTCTAGAATGCATCCCTCCGTCTTAATCCTATTCCCGATTCTATTTCTCGCTGATCTGGACTACAGAATTTCCGACTTGCGGTCGTGCATCTCAAACCTCCTGTCGAACAATCTAAATCTTTAAAAACCCAACTTTCTACAAATCTCCCCTCTAAAACACCTCTCATAACTATTACCACTATACTCTTCTGACTGTCTCTGCTTCCGTCTCCTCCTAGTTGACAAAATATAAAAACATCCTTGCCTCTACATACAAACACACAACCACCCTGTACCTTGGAACCTTCACCCATCCACAACCTGCCTAGCTTGAGCTCCTCAAAAAGAAACTGGCAGAGTTGTTCTAGATCTGCGAGACTTTTTTTCCTCTTCTCAGTTAACTCCAGCTATAACAAGCGGTCTCATCCGCCCTCATGCTATTGGCAATACTGGCTTCTTCATATCATTTGGCGGGGCTCTGTTTCACCCGGCTTTTGCGACAGGATGCGAGTCAAATAGCCAAAAGGCTTATAAACTGTACCTGTACTTGTTCCAGTTCCCCTTGGACCCTCTATCTTATGCGGCGCCATGTAGGTACAATCTTGATTTCTTTTCTATAGGTACCCACTGCGGCAGGTGCTCGACGGCGGACGCTTACCACCCGTGTACCAAACCACCTTTACGACGCCCTCCGTAGCGCACATCAGGGTGCTTAAGTGTCTGCGCACGAGTTTTGTGGGGATCTTGGTAACTCCAGGCTAGTTCAGCTGACGGTGCTTCCTCCTTCTTTCCTGCCACCTCTTGTTCTGTGGAATTCTCTTCCATCTTCTGTAGTTCCTCCTACTGAATTTAATCCACTCACTTTAAAGCCTGCCGTCCTGTTCTCATCTGCGTAATTTGCACTAGCGGCTAGACAACTTTGTGCTGCAACGACCCCTCCCCCTGACATAGGGCTCTCGCCCGTGATGGTTCAAGGTGAACACACTAAAACAAAAAAAACAGTAGTACCACATCCACCTATACCCCCATTCGACGAGTAAACTTCTTGCTATCAGCGCATATGTGGGGGAACCTTATCAGAAAGTACATATATAATATTACACTATGTCTAGCTATATACCTACTTAACTTATTATATAGCCTTTTACTATATCATCATACCTATATGATAACTATATATACGTATTATACTACTGTACCCACTATTAGTAGAGCATACTATTACTACCTATTATCTATAATATAATACATATAACCTCATCTCATATAATATCATAATAGATAGATTAGAGAGGCACCGAGACAGCGCAGATGAGAGAGACTGAGGCCGAAGTAGTTTTTTTTTTAACTTAGAAATTTTCGCAAAAGGCCAAGAATAAAAATTAAAAAAACAAGATCAAAAAAAATAAAAAATTCAATATTAACTTCTCAACTAAATAATAATATAATATAATACATAATAATATATAAAATTATTTTGAATATTAAAAAAATAATAATTAAATAATAATCAATACATAATAATAATTACCACTAATAATAATCCGATAAAAACCTAATATTTAGAGTTATTTTCTAAAGCTAGTTTCCCATTAAAACATACAGTTTTCTTTCCAAGGAAGAACTCAATTTGCCAATATTTAAGCTGTCTTCATTATGTATTCCGTACTCTTGATTTAATAATATATACTTATTTTAAACTAAGGAACTTAATTGGACTTATTTTGTTAAAAAAGAGTTTATTATTGTATTTCACCTGATTCTAATAATACATTTTTATGATTTATAAAATTTCTTAATAATTTACTATATTTCACGAAGTCCGAAGTTTTTGAAACGAAATTTAAAGTACTTTATTGCTTAACATCGAGAAAACAAATTCCTCAAATTAGTTCTTCAGCGCAACAAATATCAGATACTAGCCTATGTATATTCACTATAATCTATTCTGGCGGCACATTTGATTGCGGGAGATTAACCATGATATCATAATAATACTGATAATGTGCTCGCCAACTTCGATCCGACAAATTACAGATACCTGGGCTTGTATTCATAATATTAATCTCATTGTAAATTTGATCCGCTCTTCTTCAAGCGCATTCTATATATATATCTTCTATAGTATATACTATATAATATAATTATATACTACTATATATATATCTATATCATAATACTACTTATATATATATATAGCATATACATATATAGTATACTATATAACATATATATATATATAAGAACTGGAAAAAATAATAATGAAAAATATATTTGAAAAAAGAAATTGATTTATTTTTTATCTCATCTGGTCAGTCATCGCACGCATCAATAGATGGACTGCAGACGCTCGCCACTGATACTATACTATTAATCTATATATATATATATACTATATAAACATTATAGTATAGATATACTATATATAATACTAAGAGCATATACTATATATATATATATACTACTATAATTACTAAATATATATATACTATATATATATATAAAATCAATCACTCTAACCCACAGTAAGGACTCTTCGTCCCCTGTCCAGTGGTTGACCCTTCGAGAAAACGGTCTTGCGGAAACAAGGCCTAACGGCTAAATCCGCTGGCTGGCCAGCCCTATCTTCGGACGCAGCGATTAATTCCCATTTGTAGCAAAGCACTACCACAAATGACATATTCAACGCTTGGGTGGTTAACGAGCCTACGACGTTAATAGAGAACTAGCCTCACATCTCTTCGCTCTAACCGTCTCGACACGCTGGGCCCCTCGCTTGCTAAGCGAGTGCTCTACCACTGAGATAGGAGCGCTCATACCTATTATATTACTCTATAAGTATATATATATACTGAATAACTCATGATGTATATATATATATATTATACTATAATATACTATATCACTATATATATATATAACAAGAGTATAGCTATCAAATTATATATATATTAACGTACCTATATATATATAATAGTACATACTATTATATATTATTTATTAATTATATACTAATATTAATATATATATATATATGTGGACGTTGTGTGTGATGTGGTGTTCTGGTATAGTATACCCAAGTTTGTAACTGGATGATGCATGTTAATATCAAATCAGAATTTCATTATCATTTGGTGAACATTACGCCACTGAAAGAAATCGTTACCCAAGCATAACGGTAATGTAATCCACTTAAGTGAACGAAGACGCTGTTTTCGATCCCTCATGGGGCGGATCCTAGGAAGAAACTTCCTGGAAAGTTCCACTCCTCCTTGAATAGGAAACGCACATTATGTTCGAACTATTTATTGAAAAGAAAATGAAAACACAATTTAATTCCTTCATGAAAGGTTCCAAAAAATCCTCCGTCATAAATACTGTAAAGAGAGAAGTTTCAGTTTTGTATTTTCATATGTCAAACAAAAGGATGAAAAACTGTTGTTGTTTTTGTTTTGTTTTTTTTATTCTTGTTAAGATTCATCTTCACTAATGTCTTATTACCTGTACGAAAAGCTCTGATTACAATTGCAACATATACAACTGCCCAAATTTTAAATTTAATAATATGATTTTTATTTTAAACAAAAATATTTTTGGAGGAGGAAACACTCATTGATCATTCTAAAAAACGTTTGCTTTTGGTAAACCAGATTTACCAGATAAACCAGGTAAACCAGTTTTAGAAACTCTCAAAATCCGTGAATAAGAGAGTTCTATGAGAAAAAAAACCTGTCAGATTTGTTGTTGGGAGCTGCTTGGTGAATGTCAACTTTTCAGTTAAACCTTTTCAAGGTATTCTATAAACTATTAAAAACCTCGAACTGTAGAACAGAGCAATAGTGCATAGAGATAAAGAGTAATGATGAGCGACAGAGCGACATTCCCATTCCTCCTTAAAACTCTTTCACCATTTACTGTCCAACCTTCCCTTTCGATTGCTTGCATCCCCCTAACTTTAATAAACCGAGCTTAGTCAAATTGCTTATGCTGGCAAAGAGTTCTTGTTTGGGGATGCAAACTCAAAGACGAAAGTGTTATTTCTTTTATGAAGT
>JABUQX010124433.1:2500-7500 GCA_015478945.1 Trachelipus rathkii | reverse complement strand
TTCCTGGAATGTCACGAGTGTAATCGTAAATTTTACAATGCTACTTGCTTAAAAAATCATCAAGATAATAAAACATGCAAGAAAATAAAATTCTGTAAACTATGCCAGGCCCTGATAAATAGTACTCGCAGAGGAAATTTTAAACACGACTGTACAAAAGCATATTGCAAAACATGTAGTACAATGTACGAACCTAAAGAAGACGAATACCATGTGTGCTATATGAAAAAGAAAAACAATAAGAAGAACGATAAGAAGATGAATGATAATAGCAAGGAAGTTAAAGAACCTAAGGTGTATACATGTTATTACGACATAGAGACCTACCAGCAAGATAAAGGTATTAATGCTAAAGGACGTAGAAAAATAAAGTTACAACCTTACTTATTAGTATGTCAGATGATATGCGAACAATGCACAAACAAGGAAGGGGAGAATGTATGTAAACATTGTGGCCCACGTACAACAACGTTTAAAATAGAAGATGAAAAATCACCTGTAGACCAGTTTATTGATTTCATAATGGACTTTTCAAAGGCTAAGAAAAAATCAAAAATAGTTGTTGCCGCTCATAACGGTGGCAAATTTGACCATCAGTTCATATATGCATCATTACTGACTCATCCAAGTTCGAAAGCTGTCACTAACAATCCTATAAAAAGAGGTAATAAAATTATATCAATGGGCTCTAATGACAATATAATGTTTAGAGATACACTGCTTTTCACCCCTTGTGCATTGAAAAGCATGCCTAGATGCATGGGTATTGATGATAAAAACCTAGCCAAAGGATTCTTCCCTTATACATTTTTAAATGAAGAAACTCTACATTACAAAGGACTTATTCCCAACAAGGAACTTTTTGAAATGGTAAAAATGTCAGTTATAGAAAAACAAGATTTTCAGGAGTATTATAATAGCTTTGAGAATAAAGAATACAGTATTTTTGAAGAATGTGAAAAGTATTGCATTCAGGATGTTAATGTGCTTAGAAGATGTTTTGAAAAGTTTCGATCCAGTTTTATAAAAGATTTTAATATTGACTGCCTTGTTGAATGCACAACGATTGCATCTTTATGCTATACAATCTATAAAAATGTATTCATGCCTGAAGGGAAAATTACTATTCTAGGTAGAGAGAATCCAAAACCATTCACATATGAAGCTATACGGTGGATCATGTATCAAGAGAAATTAAATAATATCAGTATAAGACATGCGCGCAATGGGGGTGAGAAATCGTTTAAAATAAAAAATAAATGGCTCTATCCCGATGGATATGGTTATGTAAATGGAATAAAAACAGCATTTTTGTATCATGGATGTGCATGGCATGGGCATAAAGACTGTAATAAGGGTAAAGGCACACTCCATGGTAATTCATCTTTAGATCGCTACACACTCACGATGAATCAAGAAAACGTTTACAGAGAAAATGGTTTTAATGTGGTTAGAGTGTGGGAGTGTGAATGGGCGTCACAGAAAGAAGAAACAATCCAAGATCCTGATCATATTGATAAAGACGTGACTGTTAAAGAATATGTACAGCGTATAAGCAACGATGCTGTTAACAATAGACTTGTAATAGACAAATCATTGTTTGGAGGCCGTACCGAGCCTTTCGTACATTATTATCCACCAACCGAAGGAAAAAAGATAATGTATCTGGATTATACATCTCTCTATCCATTTGTACAGAAACGAATGAAGTATCCTTGCGGTCCACCTGAAAAACTAATAGGAAGCAAAGTACCTGGTATTGAGGATTTTAAGAAAGGAATCGATGACAAATATTTTGGGGTAGCGTATATTAAGATCCTTCCACCTCAAGAACTATACATTCCTGTCCTTCCTGAACGGACTAAAAAGAAACTAATGTTTCCATTATGTGCGAAATGTGTAGAGAAAGGATGTGAGAAATGCACTCATAGTGAGAATGAACGTGCAATAGATGGAGTGTATACAACACCTGAAATTAAGTTAGCATTGGATATGGGATATAAAATACTTAAGATATTTGAAGTATGGGTATTTAAAGAACAAGAGTTCTTGTTTGAAGGGTATGTCAACCATTTCATAAAAGTAAAGACTGAAGCTTCAGGGTTACCCCATAATATTCATGAAGACGATCCTGACTTTGAAGAAAAACTTAAAGAATTCATCCGTCTATTCAAAGAAAAAGAGGGTGTAGAGCTCGACATAAACAATATCAAGAAGAACCCTGGTATGCGATTCATAGCGAAGCTGTGTTTAAATAGTCTCTGGGGTAAATTTGCTCAAAATACACCATCACGTGAAGATAGAGTATGTGTTAGCGATAAAGAAGTATGGGAATTGATCAATCAAAGTGATATTGATGTCCCATCCGTTGTACCTGTGGGCAGTAAATACGTTGTTACAATTGTGAAAAATGAATTAGCTGAACGTTCATCAACAACTACAAACATTCCTATTGCATCATTCACCACTGCTTACGCCCGTATAAAATTATACGAATTACTTAATAAAGTTAAAGAAAGAGCATTATATTGTGACACAGATTCTTGTATTTTTGTATCTGGGGAAAATGATGAAGTTCCCGATACAGGTAACTTCCTAGGTGAGTTAACAGATGAAATAGCTGATTATGGAGCAGGCGCTTATGGCGACTCTTTTGTATGCACTGGGCCTAAATCATATGCTGTCAGAGTAAGAACTAAGGAAGGTAGTATAAAATATATTGTAAAAGTCAAAGGCCTTACAATCAGTAAAGACACTAAAGATACTATTAATTTTGGGAAATTGCTAAAGTTAGTAACTGAACGAGGTTCTGAAAATAATACATGCCACGATGAATCATTGTATGAAGACATCAGATACAATGACGTCACAGTAAAAGCAATGAATGAGATACAAATGGAAAATGACTATGATGGTGATAATGTAGTAACTGAAATAGAACTTCCACATAAAATTGCCGCCAGAACAGATGAGTCACAGAATCCACTAGCAGACTTACATGGAAGTAATAGAGGTGGCCTATGTTACAACATACCTACTACAACTTTTCAAGCAGGGAAACATGGAGGTGTCAGTATTATATCAGGATCTAGAATGTTACAACATACATCTGATAAACGTATCTTTGTACGAAACTCTTTCCGTACAGTATCCTATGGATTTAAAGGCACTTTAATATCTATTTAATATATATATATATATATATATATATATATATATATATATATATATATATATATATATATATATAATATATTTATATATATATTTTTTTATATATATATATATATATATATATATATATATATATATATATATATATATATATATATATATATATATATATATATATATATATATATATATATATATATATATGCAATGATTCCTATCTGTAATATTCATAATAATAATAAAATGTAAATAATAAATTATTTTATTGCTCTTATTTATTTTATTTATTTACTGTTGTATTTAATATGTCAAGGAAAACGTGAATTAAAAAGTGCGTCAAAGTAAAGCAGGCGAAAGAGGATGCTGATATTTGTGTTTAAATATGAAAATTTGTAATACATAGCACAGTTAATTAACGAAACACTTGGGGTAAAGAGTTAGCGGGCTTAGGGTAGTGAATTATTAATCTAACGATTAATCGATACTTTATTATGAAAAAAGGAATGTATTTTTATACATTGAATTTTAAAAAAATTAATGTTAAAAAATTAATGTTTTTAAAAAAATTATTAATTTTTTTTAATTGTTTATCGATTAATCGAATAATCGATATTTTAATAACCTAAAAACTTAACTTAAAGACGTAAAGCAGTAAAGCAGTAAAGCAGTAAAGCAGTAAAGCATATTATACACATTGTTGCTATGCAAATGCGATATTGTTTTACTGCTTTAAGGTATGTAAAGTATATGTTTCAATAAAATTTTATTAATAAAATACATTAAAAATGATGTAAAGCAGTAAAGCAGAAAAGTAAAAGGTGCTTTACATACTCTAAGCAAGCTATGGCATAGAGATGTATGGCTTTCCAAATCTACTCGCGGTTCTTTGCGCGTGGTTCTTTGCGCGTGGTTCAGTCTTCAAACGCTCTGCGAGGCGATTCGGTCATGCGGACCGAACTTGCGATGATTGCCAACCAACGACTGCGGAACTTGTTAAAAAAAAAAACGCGACGATGGCGACGACGACGATTGAAAATAAATTAACAAGACGCAACGCTTTATAAAACAAAATGGCGGAACGCAACGAAAAAACAACAAGGTTGTTGCCTTTAAAAAAAGGTCCATGAAAGAACGTGAATTGAACTAAACTAAACTACACATACATAAACTTAAAAATAACTAACTAACGTATCTGAAAAAAAGGGCTCCACCCCTTTGGGGATGCCCCCTTTGGGGTGAATCCCATACATAAAAATCAACCCAGGAAAGTACGTGAGAATCTGGGATGACAAAACGATACCCTAAAAAAACACCCATGAACCTACGTGAGTAAAAAATATATGACTGTACTGACATGGCTCGTATTATCCCTTCTGGTTAGTTGTAGGAGGGATAAGACTTGGGGGTGGTCCAATCGCTTCGTTGACCCCGGAAAACGCTTCTATGACCCCGAAAACCCATAATTTGACCCTAAAAACGGTTTAATACGACAAAATATCAATGTTGCAAAATGTTGCAAATTTTGTTTGCAACATTTGCAACATTGCATGCAACATTGCAATGTTGCATGCAACATTGACTGGATGTAGTTTTCCCCCCTATACTACTATATATATATATATATATATATATATATATATATATATATATATATATATATATATATATATATATATATATATAAATATATATATATATACTAACTGCAATAAGATAATATATACCTCTATACTTATATATATATATATATATATATATATATATATATATATATATATATATATATATATATATATATATATATATAAATTTATAATAACATATAT